>JARJEC010041101.1:0-11944 GCA_030264575.1 Tachinus sp. AB-2021 | reverse complement strand
AGCAGCACATGTACATCCACCAAATCATCACATGCTTAAATATGAATTTTTAATAGTAATATCTTAAGTGCGTTGAAAATTATCGAAAAATTTTCCAGAAAAAGAAGGTTGCCTAGAAACTGCATGAATTTATTTTAATTGTAATTTGATCAAAAGTGACTTTGACAATTATATTATAATTAAAATGAATTAATGCGGTTTCTTAAAGGCAATCATATTTTGAATGCAAACTTTTCTATATAATTTTCATTGCACGAAATATATTTAGGAAATTAAGTAAAAAAGTGCCCATAAGACATGTTAGTCCTGTATCAATAATTTAAGAAAGAAACCAAATAGAGGCCATAATAGAAAACGGCTGATTTCAAATAATCACGTTTTCCTTGGAAACTAAAAATTATAGAAAAACGCTTTAACTACCAATAAACTTATCTCGCAAAATTAGATTGAGACATCCTTATCAGAATTCATCTAGCATTTTTAGTTTCCGAGATAGCCTATCGTAACGTCCAAATTTGACCTTCCTGTACATATACAAATTGGCTTGGTCTTTTTATGATATAGACATTTATTTATGATGGTAGATTTGACAACAGCGCACACCGGCTGTCTACGGAAAAAGCTTGCTGGGTAAGGCTTGCTAAATTCACTTTGGCATTTCAACTGACATTTGTTTGACACTTTTTTAACCACAACTACAGCTGATTACTGTCAATTCTTGATTACTCACAACTCGCAATTTACACAATAAATTTGCCACAACAATGTATAATATCCTAAATGTGACTTGTTTAGAAGATTGTATGTTAGATATTTAATTTTTGCAACAGAATAACTAATAATGGGTAATCAATTAGTGGGCATTGCCCCTTCACAAATATTCCCTGTGGAACATTATCTTACAGATCACTTAGAATTAAAATTTGATATTAGGTAATGCTACTACAATAAGAATCTACATCACATTTAAATAATAACTTTTTTTAGTCTGGGAAGCACTAGGTTTCTAAAGGTAGCTAGAGCTGAATCGCAAGAAGGTTTGATTGTTGTTAAGGTATTTGCAATACATGACCCTTCTTTACCTTTAGCACCTTATAAAGACCGCCTTGATGAAATACGTGTTAAATTATCATCTGCGGTCAACTGTTTGCCATTTCAGAAGATAGTAGTAACAGATAAAGCTGGTCTAATTATGCGTGAATATGTTAAATTTAGTTTATACGATCGTATTAGTACTAGACCATTTTTAACTAATATTGAAAAACGTTGGATAACATTTCAAGTTTTATACGCTTTGCATCAATGTCATACTGTGGGAGTATGTCACGGTGATATTAAATTGGAAAATATAACTGTTACGTCATGGAATTGGATTTTGTTGGTTGATTTTGCTTCATTTAAACCGACATTTTTGCCCGAGGATAATCCGGCCGATTATTCATATTTTTTTGACACGTCAAGAAGAAGGACTTGTTATATTGCACCTGAACGTTTTATTAAAACATTAACAATGGATAGCAACGCCATGTTCAATGAGAATCCATGTAATTCCGGAGAATTGAAACCAGCAATGGATATTTTTTCTGCAGGGTAATTATAAATTTAAATTGTTAAGTATTGGATTTAATAAGGGAATATTTTAGTTGTGCTTTATTGGAATTATGGAATGAAGGTCATCCACCATTTGAGCTATCACAATTACTTGCATACAGATCAGGTGAATATTCTCCACAAAAACATTTAGATCGATTGGAAGATCCAGCTTTAAAGAATTTATTGGCGAGTATGATTCAACGTGACCCAACACAAAGGCTTTCTGCTGAATTATATTTGTCACAAGAACGAGGACGATTATTTCCAGAATATTTTTACACATTCCTTCAAGGGTATATGCTGATGTTTTCAGCTAGTCCAATATTATCGTCGGATGAAAAAATTACTAGATTAAAAAATGACATAGGTAATATTTAAGTTTTTGTGTACATCACAATTTACACTTTTTTTAAATATTTTCTAATCATAAATTGTTTCAAATTTTCACTTAATCATTAACTTTTGTTACTGAACGAGGAAATGATTTTCTACAAAGTGTTTAATAAGATGGGCAGAGCCAAAGATAGTAATAAAATAATATATTAGTTCTCTTATTTTTATTACTTTTAAAATATGTAAATAAGACTTCTGAAAATTGGGATTTATACTTAAAATGAACTAACATAAAAATTTGTAGAAATATACCTGGTGTTCTATTTAAAATTACAAAATTTGTGTTATTTCTGGTTGAAATTGAAATGATATTTTCCCAATTTTTTGCTGTTAGTGTCTTATGATATATTTTAATCCATAATAATTTCATAAGAAAATTTGTAAATTATTACTGAAAAAGATATGGACCCTGCTTCATTTATCACTTGGTATATAATAAACAAACGAATAATACATTTTGTTTTAAATTTGTTGTTTTCAAGTATTTAAAAAAAAAAAATTTTTTTGCTTTTTTAGTTTTATTTAAAAAAAAATCCTTTTTGAAGAGAACATTTGCAATTTCCTGATATGTCTCACAAAGCCAACCTACACTAGAGTACATGGCAAGATCCTCACTTTAAAGTATCCAACATTAATAAAAAACGAACTAAATTAAATTTAAATTTTAGGTAATATTTTCAATTTTCTATGCCCGACGGAAGAAGACAAATCTGAAAATGATGACAGCAAAAATGAAATGATTAGAAAAGATAATGATGGATTAGTTATAATAGTATCGTTGGTTACATCCAATGTTAGAGGCTTGCATGATTGCACCTCGAAATTACAAAGCTTAGAAATTTTACATGAGCTTGCCATTCATGCTAATGAAGAAACAATTTTGGATCGAATTTTACCATATATTGTTAGTTAAATTATAATTTTCCAAATAATTTGATTGCTATTTATATTTTTAGATGCATTTGGTTCACGATCAAAATTCTCGTGTTAAAGTGGCTGCTATTAATACAATAACTAAATGTTTAAGTATAGTACAACATGTTCCTCGATCTGATGCTAATATTTTTCCTGAATATATATTACCTGGCTTGGCACCACTTGCCGTTGATCCGTCTATCTGTGTAAGGGCAGCATATGCAAAAAATATTGCAAACCTTGCAGAAATAGCTTTAAGATATTTAGAATATACTCAGACTGATTGTAGTGATAAAAGTGGAACTAAACATAGTTCCTCGAGATTAAATTACGAAGTAGAATTACAAACATTACATGAAATGGTGCAACGAACCGTAAGTTCTCTACTTACAGATACACAAACTTTAGTAAAACAAACCCTAATGGATAGTGGAATTACAAAACTGTGTGTATTCTTTGGCAAACAGAAAGGTTTGTGAATGTTAAATATATGTATTTAATTAGCTATTTATGATTTATTTACAGCCAACGATGTTTTGCTGTCACATATTATAACATTTTTAAATGATAAAGAAGACAAAGAATTGAGAGGAACGTTTTTTGATTGTATTGTTGGTGTTGCTGCATATATAGGTTGGCATTGTTCAACAATATTAACGCCATTATTACTGCAGGTATTTAAAATAATTTGTTTTTTTTTTTTAATTAATGAAAACCTTTTTGAAATTATTTATTTTCAGGGTTTAACCGATAGTTCTGAATTTGTAACGAGTAAAGCAATTCATGCAATGGCTTCACTCGCCGAATTGGGTTTAATCACGAAACATGCGTTGTGCGAACTTGTACATGAATGTTCATCTTTTCTAATTCATCCCAATCTATGGATTCGACATGCATTGGCAGGTTTCATATGTACAGCAGCAAATGTTCTTACGTTATTGGATGTCCAATGTAAAATAATGCCGATATTGTCTTGTTATATGAAATATCCGATTATACAAATTGAAAGGTATTCAATTAATTTATTTCAAATTACCTTTAGACATTAAAATGATTTTAGGCCAGAATTATTACTTGAATCTCTAATAACTCCTATTCCAAGAAGTGTTTATGATAATGTGGTAAAATGTGCTAATGTAGAAACACTTTTTGAAGCATTGCATACGAGAAAACGTGCTAGAGACAATGTGATTTCCGGAAAAGTTATGAGTGCAGAGTTTATGGATATTATGCAACCTACTAAAAAAGTTAGTTTTTTATTTGGTACTTGTTTTTTTTTACAATTTTAAAATTCTTAATTAATACTACAAATAATTATTTTGAATTTTTAGTTGATCAGTAGATTAGAAGCCAACGGAATGAATGATGCAATTGAAGATTATATAATTAATATGGCACCAATTTTAAGGAAAGTTAATAAGCATCGATTATATGCCGATTCTAAAATTAAACAAATGGATGGCAAAATTGAAATAAAATCACATTCAAGTACTGTACGCAGCCACCAATATAATCTTGCAGAACTTCGGAATAAAACTGAATATATTGTACAGTCAAGGTATGTGTAACCAATAAATATTTATATTCTAGGAAGTCTATATGTGGGCATCACAAATGTTATGGGTGGATGATATTAAAAGAAATAGATTTGTTGTACTATCTTCAAATGATGTTGGTCATAATGCATCCTTGTGACATACTTGTCTCAAAACGCTGAAAAACTTGTGGTGTTCTGTTTTGAGACTAAGTTTTTGAGAAATTACGAAAATAATAAACTATCCAAGATCTAAATGACAAAATTTTATTAGACTATTACCGGCAGATTTGAGCTATCCTAATTTTTAATTTGTCACTTTTGGCACTGGTACAATATGTTGTGTTAGTAGAATCTTTGTCATTGCATTACTAGCTAATATTCAAATTACTGCTATTCCTTTGTCATTGCATTACTAGCTAATATTCAAATTACTGCTATCGTGCCGTCTATTTGGGTGAATGCAAATTTAATGATATACTATTTAAAGAAAATTTATCCAATTATATATAATTTTATGCATTTTTAGTAGTGAAATATCACGACGGCAGTCTGAAAGCACAAATTCAGGTGGACCACCTTCGAGAGCAACTACAAGTAGACCATCATCACCAACACCTGAATCAAGTTCTCATTCCAGTAGATTTACAAATGAACCACCACCTAATATGAGCTTACATGAACGATCTTACATACAATGTAAATATTTTTATTAATTAAAATAGAGTCATATTTTTGAAATAATATAGTATATAGTTTATCGATTTTATCTTTGGTTTGCCGTCATTAGTCATAGCTTTGATAAAATACAAGGGCATGCAATATTATAAAATAAATCAAATGGGTCGGAAAAAAAAGACATTGTAGAAAGTGCGTCTTTTAAGTGTAGACATTCTGGCATTTTGCAAAATAAATTAATAGTATGACAGAGAAATCATTATGATGATGTGCCTCATGCGCAGATTTATAATTTTATTCCCGATTTGACTTACTCAGTTTACGTCGTATCTCAGTCTATGTCATACCATTGCTCATTTTTCAACTAGATATTATCTGTCAATTAGTATTTAATAAAATATAAATACGAACTTAATTTGATTAAGTAGTATCGACTTGATTAATACTAACATAAAAAGTGACATCACTGTTACTTAATATGTTATGAGTATACAATGTAGTAATCAAGAAAGACAATTTCAATATTTTTAATTTTACAGATCGAATTGCTAAATGCAGCACTGCATTGAGAACTTTGATTGAACGGCAGCAAGATCACTACATGGAAGCTTTGAGGTAATTTATTGTTTTAATTAATATAATATTCTCTTACTTGTTATGATATTTTATTGGGTAAATATCTCTCAGTTTATTTTTATTATAAAGGTAAATCAATAACAACGCTGTGGCAAAAATCATTTTAACGAAGATTTAAATCATAAGCCATAAATCAATTTTAAAATAAAAGTGTATTTGAATTATAAATTTATTGTAATAGTATAAGAGCTAGACTTTCATTGGTCTGCTCCTAATTAAACATCTGAATTTATCTAGTCTATTAAATATATTCATTCATTTGAAAATTATTATTTTTTAATTACTACAATTATCTGCGGCACAATGCAACGACAAAACTGTCTGGTAATTATAAATTTATATTGTAAAAAACAGAAAATTAGGAAAAAAAAGTTTTCTTAAAATGATTTCAAAATGCTCAATTTTTGCCAGTAGAGAATAAATGGGCACAGATAAAATCAACTACTCCCAGCAGAAAAACCAGTCGACCTTAAATTAACATTTTTGCAAAGTTCTAACTTTTATACTAAGACGTTATATGACGTGTATATGCAATTGCTGCCAACTGCCAGACGTACCACATCCCTACCTAACTTCAATAGGAAAGAAATATCCAAAACTAGTCGACCTAAAATGAATTCTCCATAATATTGCTAGCTTTCGTACTATAAAATAAAAGTGAAAATAACTGAAAAAGTGTAACTTATTTGATTTTAATTTTTTTTTTTTCATTTAAATCATTTTTTATTGAATCAAATCAAAAGCCTTAAATCATGGAATATAAAATGATTTAAATCATTAATAGTCTGACAACTCTGATTAATAGTAATGTTAATTTAATCATTCATTTATAGAAGTAAAGAATTTGCGGAACAAGCAGCATGGCAACCACAATTGCCACCACCCGGATGGCGATTAGGTGGTTCTCTTGTTGCTCATCTTCACGAACATCGTGGTCATGTTACACGTTTAGCACCAATTCCTGATACCCCGCTATTTGCCAGTGCTTCAACAGATGGTTATGTTAGGCTTTGGGATTGCTCAAAAATGGAAGGGAGAAATATTGCCAATAGGTCTAAAGCAAATTATCGACAGTTTCCTGGAAATAGTGGAATTGTTGGATTGGCTGTTTGTGAAAATGGTCAATCATTGGCTGCAGCTTCACAGGATGGAAACATTACAGTTTTAAGAATGGATTCAAATAGTACCAGGTAATTATTTTTATACAAAGACAATTATAACATAGAAGCAGGATTATGTTTTTTATTTAAATATTTTTTTAATATTTAAATGCTAAGTATAAGTATTTACTATTTAAATACTTCATTCTTGTATTTAAATACTTAACCTTTAGACGGTTGGTAAAATAATCGTTTACAACTTGCTGTGGTACCTGGTACTCTGTATATTTTATATGCGTGTAAAAACAGAGACAGAAAAAGAAACCAATATTAGCATATTAACAAGTGTTATAATAATAAATATATAATGATATGAATGACAATGAAAATATATATATATATATATATATATATATATATATATATAATGTAGAATAAAACACCATAGCAATAAAGCATCTCAAACAAGTTCTCATAATATAATTCGAGAATGCTATATCAGTTTTATGTATTATAACAGTTCTATGTATTGTCAATTATTAATTTGAAATTAAAATGTCTAATTATTAAGTACAATAAGTATAACCCTGGTACACCGTCCGTCCATACGTGTTGAAGTAGTTTCAAGGGAAAAAAATATGAAGCAACAAACTAGTACAAATCTGAAAATCTACAAAACTAAACAAAATAAGTAGATTGGAGATGCCATAGAAGCTTAAGTCAGAATGTCTTTGCATAAAAAAGTTATTTAATGACAAATTGTGAAAACGTATCTGGGCACCGTCGGCCATCTTAGGGTTAAAATTTAAATACTTCTGTTTTAAAAAAGTATTTAATATTTGAATACATTTTTACAAGTGCTTGCATAGCTCTGCCTATAAGTAGAATTTGAATGAGTAGCTAACATAACCCAACCGAACTTATAAAGTTTAATATTGTGACCTTTTTACTGGTTAGTCTAATATTTAATAAACAAATGTTTGAAAAATAATGAATGTAAAATAAATTGCAATATAGAATATATATTATTTTATTCAAGATACAGAAAATAATAAATATATATTATTTTATTCAAAACACTGGAAATAATAAATATATATTATTTTATTTAACCCGCTATTGGCTATATGAGCATTTTAATCACACTTTTCATAAACGATTTATAGGTAACTTAGTATTAAATAAATATTTCTTGTTGCCGATTTATTTTTATCTATTAGAAGCATTTCCATTTAATATTGTTTTTATATTTTTATAGTCTACAGATAATTTACAAAAAGCAATATTAGACACTTTCTGAACTCCTAGTGATAATTTTATTCATTTTACCGAAATCTTGTTATAGAAAAAAACAAACAAGATAACGAATAATTATAAATTCTACCTATCTGACACGAATTTTAGTACAATACGTGAAAATAGAACCTGTTCTAATATCTTGGATAAATACGCTAAATATGCTCAGAAAAGTTGCGCGTAGAAAAACACATGTTTATATACAACTCAGATGTTTGACATGTGTTTTCACATGAGATTCAATATTAGGTATTTTTGAATGGCGTAACTTAGATCATATATGGAATTATTCAGATGAAATACATCGAGTGGGTATAGCCCATGTGAATAGCTGTTTTGTATGGAAAACAGATGACATTCGTGACAGATATAACCAATATTTTTTATATAATTGTAAAGACCCATTAATGGAACATACAGTAAAACCTCGATATAACCGACTAATTGGGGGGAGGGGGGTCCGTTTTTGAAAATAAATCAAAAAACTTTTTTTTTAAATACACTGTATTTAGATATAAATAAAAAATACAAAACACAAACAAAATTCTATTTAATTATTTTCAGACACTCTTCGTAAAGTGACGTTTCTGTTTGATATCGATGTGCTTGCTTTCTGTAATCCTGCTTTGAAACAGGAATTAAGTGTTGTTTTGTTTTGCTAAAACTGCTTCACATGCGGCGACACTTGAATTTAAGTATGTGTTATATTAACAGGACGTTTTTAATTTTTTTTACATTTGACGCGATTTTTTTTTCCTTTATATCCAAAGTCCGTTAAATAGAGGTCTGTTATATCGGGGTTTTACTGTAATGCTATAAAATTTAAAAAAAGCTACGACAATATTTAGCATAGTAATATACATATCACTTATTTGCCACTGCTTCCAATCTATTTTTGATCCGGACATTACATTTAAAATGTTTGTTATGTTACTCCACAACAATTTATTTTTTACTTTTAAATGTGAACTATGCCAAAAGTTTTCCGGATTTTAAATCTTAGTATTTTCCATAAATCCCACAAGGATTTCCTTTTGTTCTTGTGAAATATTTCCCGCATATTTGTAAAAATATTGTTATTACACATGTAAATAAACGTTTGTTAGCTTGTTGCGTTTTGTTTGTTTACTGTTTTGTTTGATTTTATTGTAGTGGGAACACTACATTTAACAACAAAGCCATATGTTTTCATACAAACTACATAATCTATACGTGCAGTGTTGAAAAATACTATACTTCGATCCACATACAAAACTTTTCGAGTTCGAAAATAGCACTCCAAGAGCCTCTTACAGAGTAATATTTTAGTTTAACCTTATAGGGCCGCCTACCGGTACCATCTGCCATTGAGAAACTATTAATGGCGCTCTAGATATCGGAAGAAAATTTCTAGTGTAACTTTAACTCAATAGTAATACGGCTGAAGGACCTCAAGGTTGATGACCAGTTGATAACCCAACAAATTTAAATACTACTACTATTTTAGTTGATTTTATAAATAAATAATATTTTGCAGCCAACGTTTAGAATTTAGTTTGTTTGTAATATAATACTACATCTTTACAAGTATACTGTAGCACTTAACAGCCAATTATATGCCCCACATATACCATTATTGAACTTTGCATCCTTTTCTAGCGGGCCACCTTAGGCTGGTCGTACAACAGTTTTCTTAATTAATTTTAATTAAGCAAATTGAACAAAATAAATAAAGAATAAATAAATAAGAAAATCAATAATAAAGAAAATCTAATTAAACATAGAAATTAAATTAAATTAAATTCAGAAATTTTAAATTATTGTTGTCGATTAAATCTGAGGACGGTAGCATTTAATTAAAATATTTAATTCTTTAAAAATTTGGTGTAGTTGTAATGATTTTGAATGCATCTTTTATATATTTTTGTAATGAAACTAAAAGATTTTGCCAATATTATAGTACTTAATCTATCAATAAGCTATAATTTTGTCGTGCTTGCTGAAGAACTGTAATATTCATATTATCCAAAAATCATTATTATGTTTTTAGAATGACACCTGTACAAACGAGATTATTAAATGCTGATGAAGACGGATGTGCTGTAGATGTGCAATATTTAGAATCGGGACCACAAAGTGTGTTAGTTTATGCAACATTGTATGGTGCATTAGTTGGTTGGGATTTGAGGGCACCTGGATCTGCATGGAGGTTAGAAAATGGTTTGAAGCATGGGGTAATAACTACCTTTTGTCTCGATTCTCATCACAGTTGGCTCACATTGGGAACAAGCAGTGGAATACATATTGCATGGGATTTACGATTTCAATTACCTATTGCAACTATAGAACATCCATCAGGTTTGTTATTTAACAAATTAAAATTAATAGAATTTTTTCCTACAATAAATAGAAAGTTTCCAATTTGCTATGATAGTTTCAATAGAATTTAATTTGATTTTGTGGTTGGCCGCTCTGCTCTAAATTAACTAATTTAATTCACAAAGATCATAAGTACATAATTAATAAAAGAATTATATTTTCTGGCGATCTATTGTAAAAAAAGGAAATAATACAAATTTTAGAAATGAGGCTCTTAAAAAATTTATAGAAACAAGAAATGAATATAATAAATAAATAAAATAAAACATAGCTTGCATATTTTTAATTGAAGCAATTGCCGCCCATGATTGATAGGCAACCAAATATGTACTTGTAGTAGTACATACAATTAAAATCTCCTAGCTGGGGTTTTTTTCATAAGTGGAACAAACAAAAAATATTTGTTATTTGCAAATATTTATTATCAAACATTAGGGAAAGCTTCTAAATTTAACCAAGATTGCAAATATTATCAATTGAAGCAAACATGTTCATCATAATGAAAATTGAATTTTTAATTAACATAACCCGCAAATATTGTCTATGGAAAAAATCTATATAATGCTTACTTCATGTTTGTAATATTCAATTTGACACATCTGTAAAAACATAATCATTGTAAAATTCCTAGATATTTTTGGGAGGAGCCTTCGGCATGTGTATTTTTGTCATAAAAAAAATCTTCATTTAACATCCAGCTCAGCTTTTGGGGCAAACAAATAATAATTTTGGGATTATTTTGCAGGATAATTTTTTTCACATACATATCCATCCAATGAAGAAGTTAATGAGCGATTTTTGCAAATAACTTAGATATTTGTTATTATTTTGCTTCATTGAATCATACTGCTTGTATTAATATCGAAAACAGAATTGAATTATTTATTATTTTTTGAGAAAAGCTGGATGCAAGATTTAAGCAACAATTTTCCCCTCTTAATATAAATTTTCAGTTTCACAAGATTAAATTCTATTAGTAGAAACTGAAAATAATAAAATGTAAAAGTTGTTTGTTAATAAATAATATTAAATATATTTTAGGTTCACGTATTCGTAAAGTTGTAAGTCATCCAACTGTACATTCTTGGATATTATCTAGTGTTCAAGGTAATAATGAAATTTCGATGTGGAATATAGAAACCGGATTTCGACAGAAAGTTTTATGGGCCAGCAACAATCCTCCACTTTCGAAAACACAAGTAAATTTTATTTTGCCATTATTCGAGACAAATTTTTTATTTGTTTATTTATTTATAGGTGACGAGCCACAGTGTTTGTGCAATGCAGGCGGGCTGCATTGATCGTACTGGTTTTCTTTTGGCCGGTGGCACCGATCAAAGACTTAGATTTTGGGATTTAGACAGTCCGAGTGAATCTTATGTTGCAATAACTGCACCTAATGATTCGCTTACTCCGTGTTCTGTTACATATAAGAGTAGAT
>JARJEC010041086.1:0-17920 GCA_030264575.1 Tachinus sp. AB-2021 | reverse complement strand
TTTATCCCCTGTATAGGGAAAAGTATGGGATTTATACCAAAAATTCAAAATTGAAATTTCATCGGAAATATACGTCCTAGAGAAAAATATTTGTATGTATGTATGTATGTATGTATGTATGTGTGTTTGTATATGGAAATATGTTGGAAGTAAGCTCTACTTGTACCGCCCAAAAATTCGTTTTGATTGAAAAAAAATTAAAAACGGCCTTATTTTGCATATATATCGCAAAACATCAACGTTTTTTGTGGAAACACTAAAATTCTAAATTTAACAAAAGTTCCTATACATATTCCTGACTGTTTTAAAGATGTGAATATGATTAATGAGTTTTAATTAATAGCATTTCACCTAATAATGCACACATTATTGATCTGACTGAGGAATATTTTTCTAATTGATGAACAAATGGTAATTAAACAATTAATTCATATTAAATCGTCTTCAACTGGATGTAACGGTATCAACATTTCTATGTTGCGCATGTGCTATTCCACAATTGTACCAATTAGTACATATTATTAATTCATGTATTTTGGGCAATAATTTTTTTAAAATTTGGAAACTGGCTTTTATAAAACATACCTAAAAACAATAATCATTCTTAATTAAATTACCTTTGCCTAATTAGCATTTTATCTACATTTTCTAAAATTGTAGAAAAAATCTTATCAATTTTCTTGATTATATAGATAAATACGAGATACTCCCAAAATTTCAATTTGGTTTTAAAGCTGGTCACAGCTGTGAAACTGCGCTACTAAATATATCTAATGATATTATTTCCGGTACTGATTTGGGTAAGTTTACAGTGTTAGTTTTGCTAGATTACAGTAAAGCAGTTGATACAGTAATATATAGAATCCTAAAACAAATATTAGAACACATAGGTCTTGATGAGTCATCAGTTTCTCTTATCTATAGTTACTTGTTTAATCAAAAGCAATGTGTAAACCTTGATAACGTAATGTCGGATCTTGTTAGTATTACAAAAGGGGTACCTCAGGGATCTATTCTTTTTATATTTGTATACATGTTTATATGTGTATGTATATTGAATCAACTTAAATATTGTATAGGTCATATATATGCTGACGACATTCAGCTATTTTATTTATTTTTAGTGGACTCTATTGCTCTTTGTAAAGAACTGATTAATATTGACTTGCAGGTTGACAATAAATTTAGCAAAACTTGTATTTATAGTTTTTGGACAAAATAAACTATGCGACCGCATTGGTAATCAACTTAATATCCATAAAATCGGTGACAATTTACCTTATAAAAACGAAGCGTGCAATTTAGGCGTTATAATTGATAACTATTTTCGGTATATACGACAAACTAATAAAATTATCTCTTCGGCTTACCTCAATTTATGAAATCTTTACTCGCATAGATCCTTTTTAACAGTTTCCACTAAAAATACCGTATGTCAAACATTAGTATTGTCCCATTTTAAGTAGCTCTACCTTAAAGCATCCTGCAATAGACAAAAATATAAATATCCGTATACAAAGGTTACAAAATTCTTACCTACGCTTCATTTATGGAATTAAAAAATTTGAATGGATATCTCATGAACTTACACATGCTGGTTGGAATAATATGGAGAAAAGGCGAAATACTCAAGCAGCATGCTATACCATAAAATCTTATTAACAATGATACCCTCATATCGCTACAACAAAATCACTTTCAGAAATGATATCGATAACCTAAATACTAGGTATAGAGGCAAAATTTCACCACCTATGCATTATTCTTCAGTTTGAGCAATCTTTATCTTTTCAAATATACAAAACGTTTGACTTACTACCGTCGATTGTGCTAGGTTTAAGTTTTGCCAGCTTTAAATCTAAATTTAAAGATTTATTATGTTGATTAATTGGCATTTAAATTATTAAAATTAAAATGTTTTGCTATTTTCTTAAATCCTTTGTTTTATTTATTTTTTCTCCATATGTATTTAATTATTTTATAGATATAGTTTTATTTTTATTCATTTTGTCTGTTTTGTTGTGTTTCTGCGGTTGTATATGTATTTATGTATTATATATTTTCTGTTTATTTTCTTTACGTATACGTATTATATTTATAATTTTAAGGTTTGGATGGTAGAACAGTAGGGTATTTACTTAATGCTGATTCCCACCTTATGATTCCTTTTCTTTTGTTATGCACTTATTAACATATTATATATTTTTATTTTTCCATTTTGTTAGTTCTGTTTGTAATAAAAAATAAGGATCAAGTTTATTATTACTATTGCTAAACAGGTGGTGGTTAATTTCCCTTCAAAGGTTGCCATAACCGGCCATGATTTGAACAGAATAGCAAATGAAAAACGTAGTTGTAGAGTACAATTCCTTAGTAATTTAATTATAGAAATTGAATTAAATTAATTTTAGATGAATATTTAATACCTAACTTATAAAAACGCATTAAAAATGTCAAAAGGAAGTGTTTTTTTAATTTACATAAAACGATGAAATTTATAAATAACAAAATTTATATAAATTGCTTTGTAGATCTTTTTAGAAATTGTAGAAATTTGCATATTTTAGTTTTATTTCATTAAAAAATTCCAAAAGAACAACAAAAAAGATACAAATTTATTATTTTTCTCTCTATTGGATAAAATAAAAAACGCCTTTGAGATGGTAGAAGTAGTTAAAACAAAACTCACACGATCGATGTTAGTCAATGTCAAAATCCGCGAAATACGAAAATATATATCTTTTTTAATCGGACTAAGCGTGTGGCAAACAGACCATCTTTACTTTTATACTATCCTCCCCCAATACATGCCAACAATCTACTTATCTTATTAAATTTCTTTTTAACTTAAATATCTAATGACGGAAATATATTTTTGGGGGAAAAGTTAGTACGCATTGTGACTTCTAGTTTTTAATTAGTTATTTCTTTGTCATTCTGTAATGGTTGATAAGTTGTAAAGTGAGCCACAAATATACGATTATAGATGCTATAATATAATAAGATCTTATTAATAACAACATAATGGAAGAATACAAATCCCAATTTGTAGATTTAGAAACTTTTACTAAAACCAAGTTGATATTATTCATAAAATTAGTCCAAATAAATAATTAACCCGATATAATGTAAGGTTTATAAAATATTGTAGAAACAAAGTGAATAACAACATGTGTTTCATATTACAGACATCCAATAATTCTTAATTGAAATTCCATAATCAAAAGGGAAAATACGTAAATATTTATCTATGGGTATAAATGATTCTGATATTTGAAACGATCAATATGTGCTTATTATTACTCATGAGCTTCCTTTGTTCTTTGATACTGTTTATTTTAACTTAAGTGAGCTAATAATATCTTTAACTATTTGCTTTTCTTTCATATAAATATTATGTTATTTTAAATATCCTTCTTATTGATTTTTATATTAATTTAATATAAAACCTGTAGAGCTTAGTCATATTATTGAATACAACAGATGACTTCTTGTGTTTTTGATTTACGGACATAAACGTTGATTTGTGTTTCAAATATTTGACAAAAAAATGTAGTAAAAAATGATTCATTTATTGAATAGTTTTTAAATTTCTTTTATGATTTTAAATGTATATAAATTTCAAAATAAGGTGCATCTTTGTTAGACAATAAATGTGAGTATTATTCTTTCATTTATTTATCATTTACTTTACAAAATTCATTCATAAATTGTAATCAAATGCCATTTAGATAGAATTATTGATATATTCACAAAAATTTTCACCTTTAAAGACAAAAGAATAATTTAAGTTATTTTATTTTAATTTCCCTCTAATCAGTTCTGGGATTAAAATGTAACATGTTTATGAATCTCTTGGAATCGATATTTACAGAAGGTTATTTTCATAAAAAATAAAGATCAATGATACCAAATCATCGTACGCCACACGAAACAACGACTTTTTTGCAGATGAAGTTTTTTGTAACCAATTGTATTAAGATTTTTAGTTCTTCAAAATCTAAAATTTTGATTTACCGGTTATTAACCAATTGTATATTAATTTTCGATACCTAAATCGGTAAAGATTGTGCTCGATTAGAATTTTATATACAGACACCGATAGTTTCAGAATCTGATTTTTTTGGTTGCATCAAAATATAAAAATTGTATATTTGACCCAATCTTATTTCAAATGTAATTCTACCACACGACGATATTTTTAACAAAAAAGCTGAGATAATTAATAACTTAATAGCTTGATACATATTGACTTGCTCTGTGAGTTTTCAAATTATACAGTAAAAAGGGGTTATTTTTTTTGTTTATACGTATTTAAAAAAATCAATAAATATGTTCCTCGTTTGAACTATGTATTTCCATGACATCCGAAACAACACTTTGACCTTGTCTGCAATAAATTTTGCCATAGTTGTTAATTCATTCATGAAACCACTTCAACTAAAGTTTGATTTAATTTAAACTATTTCTATTAAGTAAAAGCATTCGTTTAATGGTACGAAGTTTTAATGGCAGATTCATGATCAATATTCAATAATCTAGATTTTATTATGCATGAGCACTTAGTGAAATTGTTTGTACACAGTAAACGTATCTACTTTTATCAAATGTGTTATTAACTCCAAGTACACCACATTGAAGGAGGTTTAAATAGAAATGAAAAGCAGTCAATATATTACTCAATGCATAATTAATTAATATATCCGCAGGACACTGCCGACCACGTAACTGTATGAGCAACAAAATCCAAAAAGGAAAAACGAATAATCGAGAAGGAGAATGTTGAAGTCATTCGCGACGTGTCGTCGGCGAACGCTAAAAGTATTTACATTTCATATTTCAACACTTAATATTAAATGAATCTAAATTTATCCGTATAAATATTTATATTAATAAAATATTTGCTTGCAATATGAAACCACTGTTTAAATAATGTATACTGCTCGCGACAACGCGCTCATTAGAGTAACGTTTTCAGCTGGACTAGTACCAAACACACATCATTGGTAATTATGCTGATCTGGTAATTTAGTACTGTGTTTAGTACTATACACTGCGAGATCCGGTCCAGCGGCTTTACAGTTTCACCAGCAGCACTCCACAACAGAGATGTGTCACGCGATTGTAATGCAGCGTTTTCATTAACAATATTTATCAAGTGTGCATTTGAATTATTTTGGATTATTGATCACAACTGTGAGTAATAATTTTAATTATAATAATTTAATTAAATATTTTCAATTACAAAAATTTTAATCTCCATTTTAAAATTAATATTTAAGAAATCACACAATCTGTTACTTGTTTAGGAATTAAAAGTTCAATAATGCGTTTGCAAGTTTTTGAAGTTTACCATACATACGTTCATATATTTTAAATTACACTGTATTTTAGTTACCCAATTATGTCCAAAATGCTTTTTAAATTAAAGAGTAATTTTAAACTAACTTGCTATAACTCTTTTTAATAGTTTAATATTAATTTCTATAATTACTATATTTTCTGATTGTCAGTGTATTGAAGTAGTAAATTGTATTTAATAGTTAATCAACTTTATATTTATCTAAATGCAATATTTATACCTAACTTATGCTTAATTACACACCACACTGTGAAATAAAATGCTCAATTCGTTTCACAAAATTGTAATAAATATTAATATTCTGTAATTATTTTAATGTAATGCAAAATACTTTTCTGTTTATAATTGAAATTAAATTATTTTTTATTTAAATTGTTAATAGAATTGGATTTTCACACCACTATCCAAATAGTTCATTTAAAAGTAATTCCTCTTGTGTATACTGCACAATTTTTTATAAAAGAAATTTGCAGTTGAAGTAACATTGAAGAAATACACTGTCATATTTGAATATGAAATGCAAGCTGAAATGTGATCATCTCTGAGTATAACATGTGGTATAACTTATAAAATTTATGTTTACAAATTATAACTGGGATTTCTATAATCTTTCATAAGTTTTATTGTATTGATTTTTATAAAAAATAAAAGTTAATAATGCGTATGATTACATTCATCAAAGAGCTAAAATGGTTTTATTCTTCATGACTTGTGTTAAATTAAATTTGTTAAAACAATTCTTATGGAGTCTATTACAGGCTGGTATTTCAATAGTTCAAATGTAAATAAGATACAATTTCATAAATTCCTATTTATGAAATTGTATCTTATTTACATTTGAAGTATTGAAATAGAAGCCTGTAATATGACATAAGAATTGTTTAACAAACTTAATTTCAGTCATGAAGTTTAAAATTACTTAAGGTTTTGATGAATGTGATCATACTCATTATTAACTTTTACTTTTTATAAAAATTAATAATAATTGTAATAAAAAAGATGTCTATAATTACGGCAAAATTATATAGAACAATTTTTTTTTGTTAAAATCATTTCCAATACTAAAATTCCATATAAACATTAAATTAATTATTTATCAAAAAAAAAATTATTCAAAAATTGTTCTCAACTTTTCATGTTTAAAAGGAATCAACACATGATTTGAAGTTTTTATAATACAACAAATAAAAATAGAAAATTAATTTACACATTATTTTATGTATTTTTTTTAAATTAATTTAAGCTTGCTTCTTTCTATTTTCAAAATCTTCAAAATTTTTAAAAAAGTGCGTAGTTTTATGGAACGAACGTTTATCTCAGGTGTGCAAACTATTTTCATTTTTGAAACATAACCTAACCTAACCTAACCTAACCCAACCATTTTGTCGCGATCTTTGGATTGAAGTAGATGTGATACTTGTTGGAGAGAGGCCTTATTGTAATAGTAAGAAGAGTAATTTTAAGAAACTACAAAAAACAAATCTTAAAAAAAAATTACGCAATTTTTTTAAAATGCTACATAATTTTAATAAATTCCATATAATAAAAAAAAGGAAGACAGTTCTAAAAATTCCAGACAGCTTAAGCAAACTTTCAAATTAAAGATACGATTGGCATAAAGATTTATTGTATACTGTATCAATCAAGAAAAAAATTAAAAAAGAATTAATCATATTTTTTTTATTATTTACACACCAAGAAAAAAATCAATTTCAAAATGAATATTATTATTAATTACTACATTTATATTATAATAAAACAAAAATGTGTTCTCAAATCAAGACTACTGTGTATTATTTTTTATTTTTGTATTTAGATAAACCAATTGACAAAAAAATACAAAGTAAAAACAAAACAAATCAAATAAAAAATAATCAAAAATAAATCAAATACAAATGATAAGCATTAAATTAACATTAATTGAAAAATAATCAAAAAACAAATAAAAATGACAAAATGAATGAAACAAACTAATAACATACAAACAAAATATAAACAAAATATGAAAATTAAACACAACATAAATGAAATTACAAAAGATATAAAGAAAAATAAAAATAAAATAAACAAATAATTATAATAAATAACTGAATTATTTGAAAGAAAAATAATTAAATAAAATAGACGCAAAATAACAAAATCAATAATAAATAAAATGACAAAAAACTAAAAAATAAACCAAGAATAACTAAAAATACAAAATAAATAAAAATAATAAAACAATCTTTCAAAAAAATAATATATATATATATATATATATATATATATATATATATATATAATATAAATGACAAAAACTATATTAAGAAATATAGAAACAAGAGAATAAATAAAAACAAACTAGAAATTAAATAAGCTAAATAAATCAAACTAGGAGGAAATAATAAATCAAATCAAAAGAAAACAAAATAAACAAGTATATATAAAATTTTAAAAATTATAAAAATTATAAAAAATAGAAGATAATTAATTAAAACAAAATATTAAAAACAAAATAACTTTTTTCTCCACTCATTTCAAAACTCATCAAATGCAAACGACAACTATACAGATTAATTTATACTTGGAGGTGAAAAATGAAAATTTGTGTTCGAGATATTATTCTAAACAAAACATACAAATTAACTTTTTTCAACCGGCCTTTGTTTTGGAGATATCGAGGTTCAAACTTTTGAAAAAGACATATAATTTTATTGTAACGGTGTGGCTTGGATAATTGATTATTATATATTATAACTTTTAACTTAATTATTTTGATTCTATGGCCAGATAGGCGTTGTGATTCTGGTTGCCTGTAAATTCTATTGGTTGTTCTAGACAGTTTACAAGAAGGAAACACAACGACTCACTTTGACTTTATATAATTTTAAGTTTAACAAAAAACTAATATGTAGTAGGTCATATGAAAACTTTATTCAATCACCATTACTTTAATTTGCAACTCATGTTCGAAAAATTCACCGCAAAGCCTTGCAACGCAAAACCCTTGAATTATAAACTGCAGCAAAATTTTATTTATTAATAAACTTTTATCGAGTAGTAAAAATCCGGTGAATTTAAATGTGATGACATAGCAGGCCTGATATGGACTAGACCTACCCATCTACCTCCTATTAAAATCGTTGTCCAACCATTCTACAACAACCCTTACAGTATGCGGTGGCGCACCATTGTAGAACAGCTGCTCATAACTCCTGCAAGTGATTATTCATCAATTCCAAGTAGACCGACCATATGTTTAAAGAAAATCCGTTTTGAAAACGATGTTTTCTTATTGCGTGGAAAGAATACAATTAGGATCTTGCCCGTGCTGTTTGAAAAGCCATCGCGAAAATAATAATCTTTCTACTTGATCTCCTGGTTGTACGTGATGGTCATGGCTGATAATGGTATAGATGCAACATTTCCCTTTATAAAGTCCTCCAAACAAAGTTTTAAGAAACTCGCAAACTAACAATTAAGAGCAAAGTACTTAACCACGGTCAATAACTAATAATTAAGTCTTTTGTTTCAATGTAATTTCCGTAACTTACTATTAATATTATAGAAAAAATTAAATAAGTTAAAAAAACTCTATCCCTTGGTATCTCCAAATCAAAGGCCGATCAAAAAAAGTTTTTAGTATTTTTGTTATGAACCTAATCTCAAACACAAATTTTTATTTTTTGTCTCCTCTATGTGTATATACTTTAGATTAACTAATCATAGACTAGTATAATACTTTAATAATCTAAACAAACATATTAATGACCTCATTCAACAGTACAGAAACGAGAACTACGTAAATGCTTGCAGCAAAATGAGTAACAAAAGGGGAATAACATACTTTCAAGAAATTTAAAAAACTATCAACATACAAACGTTCCTTTTAAATTCGAAGAATCATTGATACTGCCTCAAACATCCAATATACTTTATACTGAATTATATTTTGACAATAATAATAATTTACAAAAGGTAAATCTGTGGTATGAAACATTTATTAGACAAACACAAGAAACTTCAAGCGATGATATTATTGACCAAGGCAGTTATTTTGACATGTTGAATAACGGTAAAAGCTATGCCAGGTTGAAACTGAAGGTTTAAAATTTTATACGGTGTTTACTTCACGACAAGTCAACTACCGAATAAAATTTGAATTTAAGTTTGTGGTCGCGGTCCACCAAGAGCAAGTTGCCAATATTTGTTAATACTTACTTATTTGTTAAAATGGTCAAATATGTATTTTATAATATTTTTTCAAAAAGTTATTATGCACCTAAGCACGAAAATTTTAAAATGTTTGTTTTTTAATTATTATACATAAGTAATTAATAATTATTACCTTTAAAATCTCCCGTGTCGCGATGTAAATATAAATAAAAATAAATATAAAATTCATTTATTAAAAAGATTTTTTCCTAAAATACACTTTAAAGGTACGTTTTCTTTATTTTAGCTAAACATGCATGCACAATACCCTTAATTATAACATCCATCGAAAAAATGGAAAAGTGGAATTGGAATCACCTGTATTCCAAAAATTATTGCAACTTAGACAACCCCAACAGCTACCATCCAATCCTAGTTTTCTCGTGTCAACTACAAAATCCTCATACAAACCGTCCACCTTGAAGGAAAGCATAAAAGCATTATGTATGGTATCAATTAATCCTCTACAAACTTTATCTCCTAAACGAATTTTTAGATTTCATCATCTTTATAGACAACTTCTTCAGAGTTTGAGGAAGCTTATTCAAGAGCGTATTTGCTCAGGTTCACCCTATATATTCTGTTGCGTCATATACAACCCTTATCGAAAAAAATTGTATGTGTTACAACATGCTGATGATACTACCTTAATACCGCAGTAACTTTTTAAGAACATTCATTTAACTAAAACTATATGGGTTTTTTTCATAGACAAAAATAAAAAATAATTGTTAATTGCAAATATTTATTATGAAACATTTACCTTAGGGAAAGCTTCTAAATTTAACCGAGATTGCAATAAATATCACCAAACAATTTCCTATAAACATATTGAGTAGTAAAATTGCTACATTAAAATGAAAATTGAAATTTTAATTATTACTCGCAAATATTGAACTCATACATTTAAGTGTAAACATATCACGAACGTCTATAGGAAAAATCAATAAAATGTTTATTTCGCGTGTGTAATATTAAATTTGGCATACCTGTAAAAACATAAACATTGTAAAATTCCTAGATATTTTTGGGTTTAGCCTCTGGCTCCATCCAGCTTTTAGGACAAACAAATAATAATTTTATGATAATTTTTGCGGTATAATTTTTATATTCACACACACTCACACAAACATCATTTTAATGAAGAAATTAAAAAAAAGCAATTTTTGCAAATAACTTAATTAATTGTTATTATATTTTAACAAGAATGCTTTATTGAAAAGCTGTGTACTTGTATTAATACCGAAAACAGATTTAAATTATTATTAGTTTTTGAAAAAAACTGGATGAAAGATTTAAGCCCTTTAAAGAAACTATTACAAACTAACAAAAAACAATTACATGTCGTTGAAGACAATTTTGTACAAATTTTCTAAATGTGCTCCTGTTTAACTTTCTCGTAGATTATTTAATAAAGGTGATGACGTAGGTAGAGTGATGATAACATTTAGAGTTTGCCTCTTTGGAAATAGAAAAAATGTTGAAATTAGATTATATATTTTGTACTTTAAATATTTATTCTTTCAATGATAATTATATTGATAAATTTGCACTTATCATTTTTCATTAAATTATTTCAGAAGCAGTTATGGAAATGTTAAGAAGAACTGATAGCATCTGCCCCGATCCAAAAGCAGATTTGCTAAAATACGTGAAAGAAAATAACATTTATGAAATTCGAAGAATAATCAATCAAAACCCTGGCTTACTAAGTGAGATTTTTGGAGATCCTTACAATAAACCCATTTTGTATATTGCATGTAAAGATGAGGCCAAATATGTTAACTCCAATACAATTGACACATTGATAGAATGTGGAGCAGATCTGTACTACAATGACAACAAGTGGCAGGGTAAAGAAGCACTCCATTTTGCAACACTGGGTAAATAAACTTTTTATTATATTAATTATTACATTATCCAATCATCATAATCATAATTTTCAATTGCAGGCAATAATCCAGAAATTTTAAAACGTATAATTAAAAATGTCCGAGACATTAACGCAACAACTAAAAATGGAAACACCGCACTACACATTTTAATCAAAGAAGGTAATCCGCAAGACAGTAACTTTGACGAGTGTGCAAGTATTTTACTTCAAAATAGAATAGATTTTAATAAAACGGACAATAAAAATGCACCTCCAATATATTTCGCAGCAAAAAAGAAAATATTTTCGCTTATAGAAATACTGTTGAAATATCCTGTTGATCTAGATAGTTACACCTCTCTAGGAAAAACGTCAAGAATCCTATTGACCGATCTTAACTATAATGTGGATAATATTATTAACACTGCACATCAAGCTATCAACGACGATGATTTGTTAATTAAATTTTTAAAAGAATCTAATGAAATTTCTTTTATTAATGTTGCTAGTGAATTAGAACAGATAAGCGACGGGAATCATGAAAAAACCTATCTTCAAATGGCTTGCGAAAAAAATATGATAAGAGGTGTTAATATTTTACTTGCAAAGGGTATAGATCCGAATAGAATTACAAATAAGAACATGCAGTCGCCTTTATTTATTGCAGCATCCAATGGTTTTGATCAAATATTTGAACAGCTAATTCAACACCGATCAATAACGGTCAGTAACGACGTTTTGCATGAGATTTTGAGAAAGCTAGATTATGAGAGCCAGGAATCAAACCATCAAAGATGTTACCATCTCTTAATGGACTCAAATATTAGTACAATTAATATTAACAGCAAGGACAAAAGAGGTAATTACCCACTACATTATGGGGCTCGTTATGGTGGTGCTTCTGTTGCACAGGGTTTATTAAAACGCAAAGCCTCACTTGCCAATAAGAACAAATTCGGTTCCTTAACAATAACTGACGTTGATTATGAGACATTGAAGGAACATTTTGATTCGTGCATAACAGCAAAACCATCAGATAAATTAGACAAAGAAAACATGACTTTACATTTTGATTATCAAACATTGATTCCAACAAGACAATTAATTGCAGGCAAAGGTGACGAAGAAAATAAAGCAGTATTAGAGTCTAAGAATTACTTAGTTCCTGAAACAGACACCGTTCTTTATATTAGTCGGTCAACTGAATTGAAGCCTTTATTAAAGCATCCCTTGTTGACCAGTTTTCTTTACATGAAATGGCAAAAAATGCGGTGGATATTTTATGGAAATCTAATTTTCTATTTAGCATTCTGTTTATCCCTGTTATGTTTTGCATGGTCTAATTATTATTCCGGTCCTGGACCAACGTTTTGGTATGCATGCTTACTCGTCATGACTCTTCTTTTAATAATAAGAGAGTTATTTCAGATTATAGTTTCTTTTAAAAAATATTTGGTAAATTTTGAAAACTATTTGGAAATTGCTTTAATAATTGTGGTCGTATGGATGCTTTTAATAAATAATCCAAGTGATAAAGCAAAGACTCAGCTATGTGCGATAGTATTTCTTTTAGTCGCTTTTGAATTGCTATTTCTTTTGGGCAATTATCCAGATTTATCAACAAATATAGTGATGCTACGAACAGTTTCTAAAAACTTTTTCAAGTTTTTCTTATTTTATTCAATTCTAATACTTGCATTTGCATTTTGTTTTCATACACTATTTCATAATGTCAAAGCAAACAATAGCACCGCCAGTACTGAAAATGAAAATGAAAGTGAAAATGAAAATGAACAAGATTTCTTTGTCAATCCCTTTGTGTCTATCTTTAAAACAGTAATTATGCTAACCGGTGAATTTGAAGCTGGGGAAATCGAATTTAATCAGTATCCTGTTACCAGCCATTTGATATTTTTAACATTTGTTGTAACAATTGCTGTAATTTTACTCAACCTACTCAATGGTTTGGCTGTAAGTGATACCCAAGAAATTAAAAACGAAGCTGAATTGGTCGTACATATTGCTAGAGCACAATATGTAGCTTATGCAGAATCAATGATTTTCAGTAAGCTTTTACCAAGAAGAATTGTAAATTTATATTATTCATTATTTCAATGCCGGGAGAAATCTAAAATAGATAAAATTCACCCACTTGCCAAACAGTTTTGTCTTTTTCCTTACTATTTAGAGAATGACGAATTGGTAGTATATCCTAATCAAAATGGGTTGGTGCATTTCAGTATAGATAGTAGCAAATGTAAATGTTGTAAAACTTATCTAAATAAAAAAATAGTGCGACAGGCTATTCTACTCATACAAGAGAAAAATGAAGCAAATACGAAGCGACAAGCAAAAGAGGACCGTTATGATATGCAAAGGAAGCTTTACGTTAAAGTAGAGGAGCTTCTTCAAATAATGAAAAATAAATAAATATTTTTTTATGTTTTTATATTATAATATAGTATTTTTTATGTTTTGTATTATAAAAGAAGAGATAAGTTTCGATAAGTCTGCTTTGCAGTAATATTACTGCAAAGATATATTATGATAAAAATGTATTATATGAATTTGTTATTTTTAGTGTGTATATATATAATAAATTTTAAATTATTTTAAATACTTGTGATCGTTACTGATATAGTTTATAACGTTTTATCTAAATTCTAAACTATTCTATAGCGTTCAAAAATTATTTAGTTTTGCCAAGTATCTCTTTAAACTTTAAACATTTAACGTTTAACGGTTTATTAGAACCACATCACAAGAGTACAGTAGAATAGAATATACCAGTAAAATGATGTAAGTATATGAATCATACTAATACGGTGTCCATGTCTGATGTCAGCTTACCTACTACACCAAACTTGTTGCGAACCGCCGAGATCTCAAGATTTTTTGTTCTAATTTCTGCTCAATAGGTGAAGTAAAATAACTCATTGGTCATTTTTTTGGTCATCAACATCAACCTATAACTATTATATTATAACCCTTTGTAAACTATAAAAAAGTCGTCAACAATAAATGTGGAATATGTGAATGCAGTATTCTGTATTACTTCTTTCAAACGATGAAAAAAAAGTCACCGACAAAAAAATGAGGAATATATGGGTGTAGTATTCGCTCAAAACAACGGTCATCCACAATAAATGAGAAAGTTTTAGTGTACGTAACTTTGACTTTTGCTGCAAAACCCCTAATATAAAGGATGACGACAGCTATGCTCTAATATTTTTATTTATTGGGTTTTAATAAACTGGCCATCAATCTCGAGGTCATTCAGCCATGTTTATGTAGTTATATGTGTGTTGAGTTAAGCTTGTTACTTTAAAAATTTGCCTACATTATCTAGAGCGCCATTAATTGTTTTCCAATGGCAAATGGTACGGTGGGCGGGGCTATGCGGTCATCCATCAAAGTACTGACCGGGGCTAACACTGCTTGACTTTTGCAAACATTTAACATTGGTCGTATTAGATATGCCACCCCGACGTTTATGCTATCATAATTCTTATATAAGCTGAAAAAAAAAATTCCAAAGCATACTCGATATTTTTAATTAGTTTTTATTTTAGAATTAGTCAACAAAAGTTGTTGTTTTTTGTTACAAAGTAAAGTGTAAGGACGCTATTAAGTTAAAAGTTTATAATCAATTATTCAAATCCACACCATTGCCGCTTGTAACGGTGTGGATTTGGATAATTATTTATAAACTTTTAACTTAATCAATTCTATAGCCAGATAGGCGTTGTAATACTGGTTGCCTGTAAATTCTATTATTTGTTCAAGACAGTTACTCTAGCTTTCTGTATCGTTTACAAGAAGTGAACACAACCACACAATTTGACTTCATTATTATTTGCGGTGGCACTAAACACGTTAATCAATTATTTGGTTAATTTTTCTTTCAATGTGATGCGGAAATCATTAAGGCGCATTGATGATCTCTTATGAAGAGTGAAACAATTGTTGCCGCTTGGAGTTGGATAATTGATTATGAATAGTAATTCTTGTTTTATTTATTTCTTAAAATGAAGTACCACATAGTAGAGGTCAAAACAATCAATACGATTAAAAAAAATTTAATTGTGTTAGAAAAAATACTTTAAAAAACTAATGCAAAAATAATAATTATTGATTTATATTCATTTGAAAACATCAAAAAAAGCGACAAAAATTTCTTGAACTGTAGTACTTAATGTTATGTACTTATTTTAATGATCGATTTATAGGCTAATGTTAAGTCGGAAAGTTCATATAAATGTGTGTCATTAAAAACTTGGTTTTCCATATACAGAATGCAGAATTTTTTTGTTTCAACGAAAATTTCAAATACCAATTTAGATATTTTATTATTTTATAGTATAAAACACACTTTTTCGCTAGTTTTTTATTCAGTGGAGTAGGTATAGCTATGGCTACGTTAATATACAATTTTAAACAAAAAAGATCTCTTGCATTATTATAATATATAATATACTTGTAATTTTCAAGAAAATAATTAAAAATCCTAGTTGTTAAATGGGTCGAAATTGCGTTAGCTATATCTTTTGATAAGACATGTTTGATATTTTGTCAAATTACTTCATTTTGTTCTAATTCAAAATTTATAAGTGCTAAAGATGATAAATTATTTTAATTTTAAGATGATCGTTATCCATTTTGTTTATGGTCTTGGTGACGGTAATGCTAAACGAGCCAGACGTATCTACCAAGAAACATCTTAATCGTTTTGTTTCGGATAATCGAATATTTACAAACATTTATCAACGTATATCTGAATATGGCAGTATTCAATTTAGAATCTCCGAGGGAAGACTTTTAAAACACTCCTCCAGAGGATGAGGTTGTCCTATAAAAGATCAAAAAGAATCTGGAAAGTACTATGCAAATTTGACAAAATTCCACAAAATCTTCAATTTGAAGTTCTTTTTACAGATGACACTAACTTTTCCAGAGAAGCAATATGAAATTTTCATTTAATTGCTAATGCATTAATATGACCATGGAAATTCCTATCTCAATTTTCTTCAAGATGATTTGCCTGCATTACTCAAAAATGTTTCTCTTCTAGTACGTCAGAAAACAAAAGTAGTTCAAGATGTTTTATTAACATATAGGTACACATCACAAAATATAAAACTAAATATCGTTTACAAGAAAGGCATATAACCACCCACTTTGACTTCATAAAACTTAATATTCAATTGTCTATGGTATATTAACATTGCAATTTTTTGTTTTTTCTTTGCATTTTTGTTTTGTTTTCTGCAACATAGACGGAGTGGACCAAACTGAATACTAGGTTTTCCAACTTTTTGGTAGGTGTACAAAATTTTTCAATTATCCTTTTTTGGAAATATACAAATGCGTTGTAAACTAATATATCTAATAAATAAAAAATATACTTTGTTATAGTATTTTTCTTCTCTATCTTGTGGTTAGGTAGTAATGGAGGTGTTGATCTAGACAATCAACATCTCACATTGCATCATTGCAGTCATATTTGTGAGTTATGGACTGTTGATAGAAGACCATTTTATCATTATACCACCATTACTTTGGAATGCACTGGTTTATCAATTCTTCACTATTTTGTAAAAGTCTTTACGATTCAGACACAAAGTTCCATGTGTGTCTGATTTCTGTTTCAGACCTGTATCTGCCAACTAATGGAACACATGGAAATTGTCTGTTATGGACAATATTTAATGCCTAAAAGTGGTTTTATAAGTGATAATACAACTCTAACTAACCAGACTTTCACTCGCATAGATAGGTATCCTTATTTTTGTTAATCTTATTTATTACAATTGCATTTTAGGTATTCTACAAAGAATCGTAGTGTTTCAATGTTTCTTAGTATTTAGTACTTTATTACTAGAGCTAGGATTTATATGCGTTATGATTTTTACCAATATTATATGCATATTAATTTTGAATGTATATCTCCACGAATCATAAGAAAAAAATGCAAATAGCACGTTCCTATTTTGACTTATTTTGCTTTTTTTAGTTTTTGTGCATATTTAGTGCATATTTTAAAAATTTTTAGTTGTTTTTTCTTAATTTTTATGCATATTTGATGGTTAATTTAAGTAATTTCCGATTTTATAAATGCTCTTCTGATAGATTGGTTGGCGATTTTCCGCAACTTTAAATCAAGCGCGTTGAAAGTACGTAAATATGTTGTAAATATAGTAAATACAAAATAAAAAATGTTTTTTTTAAATAACGGCATTTTTATATTGAAAAAAGCTAATGTTATAAATAAAAAGACATCAGATGAAATCATTAATATTGATGAATAATTAATACTAAAGTTTAAATACGCACCAATAACATCTGCAAATATGAAAAGAAGCTTTTCGGAATATTAAATTTTGTTTACTGACAGAAAAAGGTCCTTTTTTAATAAAAAAGTGAGTGGTGATGTGCCCTTCTTGTAAACTAAGAAGGAAGCTAGACTAACTGTCTAGAAACAACCAATAGAA
>JARJEC010041016.1:0-18704 GCA_030264575.1 Tachinus sp. AB-2021 | reverse complement strand
TACACTAATAAAATATCATTATGCACATTTCCACTCAATAGTGTCATATCGTATTACCGCATGGAGATCTTCCAGTGAGACCAACATAGCGTTCATATTGCAAAAGAGAGCTATCCGATATATACTGGCTATAAATAGCCGCACAACATGTAAACCATTGTTCAAAGAACTAAAAATATTAACTGTGCCTTGTACTTTCATATATCAACTATCGATATATGTTAAACAAAAGAACTCTGAGTTCAGATCACTAAACTTCCGTCACTCCTAGTACACAAAACACGATTCTAGTGTCTTTAAAGTACCACAACATAACTTGTCCGTTAATGTAAAAAGCCCTCATTATATAGCGATAAAAACATAAAATAAATTGCCAGATACCCTAAAATCATCGAGCTTAACTAACTTCAAAGCCAAAATTAAAGAAATTCTAGTCAGTAAATGCTATTATTCCTTTGCAAAATTCTGTGAATGACACGATAACACAACAGCTTGGCCTTAAATTTTAATCTACGACTATGTCTTTATAAGAATGTATGCTTAGTGATATGAGGCTAACAATAATTGTATTTTATAATGTCATATGTATTAATTTTAATTTAATGTATTAACTTCACATGTACCTGACATTTCCCATGTCTGTAAAGATCGAGAGGAATAAAGATTTATTATTAATATTGTTCTAGACCAACAACACTCCTGCCCGTAATAGCAAAAATCCTTAAATTCCTGATTAAACAAAAACTGTTAATCCTTCTTAAATCTTAGATTTAAGTCAACCTGTTTGGGTTTTCTGAAATATATACACCATCCACCCACTATATATCCTAATTTCTAATATACAGATATTCCAACTAAAAGAAGGTCATACATTAGTACTATTTCTTGACATTAACAAAGTGCACTCATTAGAGAATATTTTCCTTTATCAACAGCCAGTAATTTTGCTCAAAACTATAGCACCCGATAAATTAATGTTACAAGCTACATTCAGTTGGGAAAAAATAGAAAAATTCAGGACCACTTGCAAGGGATATTAAAAATCCTCACCCAATAATACTTCAATTCAGCAATGCGCCAAGAAAGCATAGCAAGATTGTCAGTTAATTGAAGTTTCAATTAAATAAAGAATCTAAACTAAAGACATCTCTACCGTCACCAAAGAAATAGAAGACACCATTCAAAGCCTGAATAACAACGCCCGATGACCAGATGCTATAATCTTGACTGGATTGAAACAACTGCCTCTTACCGCTATTAAGTTTCTCACTTATAGGAATTTTTGTATCTGCTTGGGTTACTTATATACCCGCTATAATTCAATGATAATGATATTTGAAACCATAAAAATACAAAGCTATCTTAATATATACCATTTAATGTCATATATAGACTCAACCTCAAAATTTATCAAGCTTTGGCAGCACTATTATTCTAATTTTTAAATTTGGATTTACACTGCAAGGACTGCTTATCCTTAACGCACTTTTTAATAGTATTATTTTGTTTAAAAAAATGCATGTTTTCTGCCCTTCTAGAAATTTTATGATATTACTAGGCACAATCAATATTTTTTTATAATATCGGATTTTTAGGTGTTTTATACAAAGCGTATAGATGCAAAACCAGATGGTTGATATTTTGTAATAAAATGAGTTAAAATATCTTCTATATGTAATATAAATTTCAAACTAATATTGGAAATACATATACCATTAGATGTAAAAACAGAGCTTTGAAACATTGATGTACATTTGGACAAATCAGGATGCCGTTCCACACTAGTGTGATCATTTACTTTTGACCGCCAAAAATGTATCATTGCTGATGATGTTAGATTAATCTTGCTAATTTAACATGAAGGTAAATTTCTATCATCTCATATCAATAGCGTTACATTCTAATTCAAAATTCAATCCTAAAACTGTTGGTTTATTTAATTTTTGACGATTATTCTCCGTTCGAATTATTGCCAAAATAAGTCAAATATTGTTATTTATGTTACAAGTATAAAAATGCTACATTTCAGATGAACGGAATAGCTGGATGAGTCGAAGACGAGTAACCATACCAATTATCATTCTTAAATGAAAAATAAGTTTTTCTTTTTATTTCTCATTCATACATATATTATCTATTTTTATTAGTTTTAATACATCTGCAATTTAACTTAATCATAAGTAATTTTATAGGCAGCGTCCTTATTTTTATCTATCAAAACAGATGCTCCATCCGATGTTACGATAAAAAAGAAATCGCAGTGTTTTATCAAATTTTAAAGAATATATTTTAAATTGGTTAATTTTATTTTGCAGTTATCATTATTTCAGCTGAAATGTCATAAAAAATCAATTATAATACGCGTGACTTTTAACAAGGATAAATAATATTGCTTTTTCTATAAACGTCAAAAAGGACGACTTTACGCTCATAATCAATTTTTTTATATAAAATAAAATATATAAAATGTTGTGTGTATTTTGTAGCAAAATTTGTATGCAATGGCGTTTTCTCTGTCTTGACCCGATAGCTTTGACTAAAATTAACATTTTCGCGAGCTATAAAGAAAACACATTGTGCTCATTTTTTACAAAATTACTATTTTTTCTTTGTCAAACTTTGTTGATGGAAGCGCATGCAAATCCATAGTTAAAGATTCTAAATATAGTTAAAGATTCTAATATCTGTTCGGCAGAGCTTAACTTGGCCAAAAAATGTAGGACCTGTAACTTTTCTGTTATGTTTTGAGAATATTGATTTTTGCAAAGATTTTGGAAATTTGGATATTCTGTAGATCACCAACAATAGTTTTGTAAGGAAACTATACCATTTGTGGTAATTCATCTGTAAACAAGTTCCTTTTTAGACATTTTCTATCAATTTCTATTTCACTCTACAAAACAATTGTCGTAATCTTGTTTGCAAAATTTGAAATTATCTTGGTTTAAATGCTTTAAACTTATTTGCAATTGGTACCTTATGTACTGTTAACTTCCCTAAACCTAAATTTATCGCACAGTTTCTTACAAGTATTTGACAAATTTTAACCACGCTGGTTTTATAGGTTTTTTTATTTAATTGCAATTTATTGGTAATTTAAAATTGGTGACACTTGTGAATAAAAAACTCACTTTTTAGGATGACTGCCGTTAAAAATTTCAGCCGCTCATCTGCACATTTCATAATTATCTCCGAATATGAGTATCAACTTTGCTCTCTCTTGGAAAGTTAATCACCTTGCCATAGTTTTTGAAATTTACAAGTAACTAATCAGTAATAAATTAGTAATCAATGAATTATTTATTAATAATTACGAATGGCAAACGCGTCAAAACTTTTTGTTTACAGTCCTTTATGTTTTGGTTTAAGTTTCTAATTGGTTTTAGATGAAAAAATAAAATTTTCTGAGAAACTAGAAAGTTTTTTATATGTTTCATACTTACGAGGACACGTTGTGTACCCATTGTAAACCTATAGTTTTCTATTATATCAAAAAGAAAGTGTGGTGTGCTTTTCTTTAACTAATAGAAGTTCAACCTCTAAGTAAAGACGATTGCCCAGATTTGAGCTCAGAACCCCTGTATTTGCAACCAACGCACTAACGTTACGACGGATAACTTTTTTTCAGTTAAAAAAAATAAGTTAAAAGTTTTAACTAATGATGCCGAAAAGTTTCACTGAATTACCAAAGCTCAGATCTGAGCATTGTATGCGCGCCATTAAAAGTGTAAAGGTAACAATTCGGCAGCAAATTATTGTAAAAAATAATGTTTTAAATATATTATAATTTAATGAAGTTAAAGTGAGTGGTTGTATGCCCTTTTTGTAAACGTCAAAGGATACTAGACTAGAAAAGCGAATATATTTTACAGGCAACACCTAACTGGCAATATGGTCAAATTAATTAAATAAAAGTTTTTAAAATCAATGATCCAATTCCAAGTTAGTACAACCGGCAACAATCAAATACATACAATTGTTTCAATTTTTATAAAAGTTCAGCAAGTAAAAGATGAAAAGAATAATTGATTTACGTGTTAGTGCCAACGCAAGTAATAATGAAGTCAAATGTAAATGGTTATGTGCCCTTCTTGTAAACGATAAAGGATAATTTAAGTTTACGGATTATTTCTTAAACAATAAATTTTAGAAAATTTGATTGATTCAGCTTTTACTTGATGGAATTATAGTATTAAGGTGAAGAAAATATGTTTAAAAAATCCAAAAACTTTTGGTATTTTTTGTTACAATGTTTCTCCACACATCAGGCAATGAATTAGATTCATCGCCTGATGATGCCACTGTATGTTGAAAGATTGTTGCTAAAAATAAGAAAAGCTTTTGGATTTTGTAAAAGATATTTATGCACTTTAATAAAATAAAAATATGTTTAAAATATTAGAATTTTAATATTTAAAACTTTTAAATTTATATTTACAATTATTTTTTTGTTTTTTGTTTATTTTTTAACCTTTTTTATATTTTATTATACTTTTATTTATTAAAAAATATCAAAATTAGCAAAATCTAACCGGAACTAAAACTTTTAAATATTGGCCTGATATATCATATATCAAATATGAATTCCGTTTTGTTGTCATCAGTAGTAACAATATTTATTGTTTTTATCAAACGGCATTACTTAGGTTAAGTAATTATTATTAAGTTTTTGCATATAGGTTGAAAATCACCCTGTAGAAAAGTACAAATAGCTATGAACAAAAATTTATAAAAATTAAAATTAAATTACCTTGCTATTAAGAAAAATAAATTGAATCTGTATAATTGTAAGTATCATCCTCAAAGCAGGTGTTGTGGCCTGCATAACGCTGGACTCACAATTAAGATTATTCCTCAGTTCGAAATAACGGCCAAACTCCAATCCAGAATACACCATGTTCCCAATACCAAACGCTAAAAGCAATATGGAATGATGCAATTATGCTCATATTTATTGGTTATTATTGGCCGTTTAATTAGTAGGTATATATAATTAGGCCGCCGAATGGTTTCATATAATCCGGGCTTTGTTGTTGCACGAAAATCAATTATGTTTAGTGGATTATAGTGCCATATTTTAGTGTATTAATGGAGATTAGAGAACAGTTGATGTGAGTTATGGATTAAATTTTAATTCCGCGTATAATTACCGCCAGATAAAGAAGAAGATATATAATGGGGAGGTAAGCAACTCGCAGTAAAAATAACCTTCGTCGTTGGAATCCAATTTCTCATTCAGGGAGATTTAATTTTAAACCACTCGACACATCAAATTTTGCGAATATAAGATTTCATTGCAATCTAATTTAACAAGGCATATCCGCACTAATAAGGATGCAACATAGTTGTAAATCTCAATTGCATTTTAATTTAATATAATTTTTTGTACAGTTTTATATGAATATTAATTATTTTGGTTAAACTATATGGTGCGTATTCTATCATTAATTTTATTATTTAATATTATTTTAGAATACTTGTTGGAATATTATATTATTTACAGGGTGCATCACATAAAGCGTTACATTTTCATATTTCAAAAGCTAAACATAAAAAAGCAATTGAACAAGTTATTTGACTTAATTTCTTGCTATATATATATATATATATATATATATATATATATATATATATGTATATATAGAATTATTTTTTTTTATAAATTTGGATTCATTTATAAATAATAATGATTAATAAAAAATTATGACATATATTGATTATTACTAACGCAGGGGAAATTTAAAAATATGTTTATAGTTAATATTATGAAATAATTTCCTGTTCATAATATGCACTTCTAGTTTTATGGCTTTGTGGTAGTAAATCGATTATTATAATGAATGGCATGTCAAGTTGCCACATACTTACTACAAAGCAGCCGAGTGACAAAGTAAATTTATAATGACACCTATTTTGCATTAAATTTTATTATTAATAAAGAGAAAGTCGTTAAAAATAAATTCATTGTTATTAAAACGGATTTCAATTATATTCGTATACTTATAACGTAATATATGTTCCAATCTTTAATAATTATTTTTTATAATCAAAATATCACCTTAAGATATACGACAAAATCAACAAGATGATTTATGGTTTTATTATAAAATAGTATAATATTAATTAAAAAAAAACGTAAGTATTAATTTTGTTTCTAATATAATTTACTGCTACGCTTTGCACGCTGTGCAAAAAAGGGAAAACGGTGTGAAAGCAAGAACAGATACAGATTAATTTGTCATTTATATTAATGCAATTAATAAAATTGTTGTTTGCATCAGTATCAATGATCAAATTATTAAATAATAGCCAACAAAATGTGCAAATCTGGCGTTTGTGATGAAATTTTATAGTTAATAATTAAATTGAATATGGATATATTTTGCTTAATACGCAAACTACGGCGACTTATAAAAATAAATTGAATATTTTAATAATTTTGCTGAAATAATGATGAGTTATTTATTGAAATAAGACGTTTTCTCATCATTAAATGAAATGAATTTTAGGATGTCGCAATCAACATTTTAATGATGGTTAACGTTAATACATAGTAAATAAAAAGAACCGGCTTTTCTTTGTTTATTTATTGAAAATTAAATAAACATACTGAACATAGGCACATACACCGATTGTGCACACGCTCTTAGGTGAGGCGTTTAGTGTAAGCAACGAACGGCTTTTGGTGTAAATGGTGTTAAATAATATTCATTTACAAACAGCTAAAGTGCGTTTGGTGTAAAAAGTGTGTTTGGGACAGAATAACCGAACGCAGTTAATTATACTTCAAAATCATATAGATTTCTCAACCTTAAATTTAAATGTCAAATATGAGTGTAAACCATATATTTTAAAATAATTACCAAACTTGTATCCTCAATTCAATCTATTGGATTTCTTTATTCGAATTAATCCTAAATAATTGGTTTATTGTCTCGAATTAAAAAAAAATGTAAGAAAATTACTCATATCTTCTCATTAACATAATCATCTCCCGGGGCCACAACTAGAGCTGATTTGGTTAATTGCGATTTTTTGAAGAAAATTACTCATGTCTTCTTACCAACTTAACTAATCTTAACTATCTTCCGGAGGGCACAACTAGAGCTGGTTTGCAAGGTATTTTGCACGTCTCTGGCATCTAAACTTTTTGAGTTATGCCTGACCATAGAAAACACATACAATAGACAGTTAACTTCATTGCATCAGCAAATATCAAGTTAGCTATATTTTAAGTTAGAATCTCTAACCAAATTAAATTTTGTGTTGGTTAATTTAAATCCTATATTATGTTAAAAATTTATTTTATTCATAAAGTTAAAAACAATTGCAAATAAATGGGCAAGTATAGCAAAATACTAATTTTGCCCAGATATTTACGTACGCTTTGTAAACTAAAACAAACACACAGATTATAAAAGATTTAAAATTAAAAAAAAAATTAATTTAAGACCAGTCCATTTGCTGTAAACATACTGAATAATCGCAAGTTTTACTCTGCTCTAGATGCTTTATTTTTTGCAGAATGTTCTTGCAAAAAATCGCACAGTTACTTTGTTGTAGGTTCTTCAAGCTGTTCCCTTATATCTTTTAAAGTATCTATTACAAAGGTTCTAAAAATATTTTAATTTACTCCAATATTTTACTCATTTTGTTATTATATAATGAAATAACAGCGAAATTGAATTGATTAATAAACAACTTTATCAAAATATTTTATAATAAATCATTCATTAATTTTTAGGACCAAATAAAAAAAAGTAAGGAGCAGCTTGAAAAATATACAATAGAGTAGCTATGTGATCTTTTGCAAGAAGATTAAATTTAAGAAAATTAAAGACAAAATAAAAAGTGTAATTTCTCATTATTTTTAGAGAGAAATAAAGAAACACTAACTTTAAACATAGTTGGAAACTGAACATAATGATGATAATTATTACTTTTATTTTGGCATATTAGATAATATAAAATGTCAACAAGTTGATTCACAGCAGTCTCTACTTAAATATAATAAAATGAAGTGTGCTATTTATGTATCTCTGTAATAGTTCACTTCATTGGTTTATGTTGCGCCCCCTAATTAACACATCCGCTTACTAAAATTCTTTGGTACAGTGATTTTAATGTAAGATCTCTCCCCATGTGCGTGACACATACATACGTACACACATACACTCATATATACATACATCCATACATGCATACATGCCTACATGCATACATGCATACATGCATACATGCACACATGCATACATGCATACATCCATACATACAGACATACATACATATGTATGTATATAGTAATTTAACTTTTAAAATTGAATTAAATAAATTAGTTTTAAATCGATGTATGTACATACATACACACATACATAACATACATACAATGTATATACATACATACATACGTACATAACATACATACAATGTATGTACATACATACATACATAACATACATACATACATGGCCATTTGAAAAGCGCAATCTATCGGTCTTTATTTCTTTCCTAAAAAAAAGTAATAAATTTATATCTTTTTTTGTGTTTTGGAATTTTTTAATGAAACAAAAACCAAAATATGCAGATTTTGGAGATCTACAAATTAGTTTATATAAAATTTTGTTATAAATTTGATAGTTATCTTGTACATTGACAAAATCTTTCTTTTTGACATTTCTAATGTGTTTTTATTTTTTATTTAAGTTAGTTATTTAAGGTATTAAAACATCGATTTAAACTAATTTATTTAATTCAATTTCAAAAGTTAAATTACTATAGAATTGAGCAATTACCTTTCTTTATTTGTTATTATGATCAAATCGAAAATGTTTATGGCAATTTTCTAAGGAAAATTGATGACTACGTGTTGCCAACTTAACCAATCGAAACAAATTTTTGAACGGCACAACTAGGGCATTTTTCTAATATGTTTTCAAAATTTCAGAACCATATCTTAAAAACTGTTTGAGTTATACGTGACATACACATAAACACACTCTCTTTCACACACACATACATACGTACATACGGACATTTTTATAAAAACCACTTTTTTAGACTCAATGATCTGCAAAACGTATATTTCCGTTGAAATCTTAATTTTTAATTTTTGGTATGAATCCAATACTTTTCCATATATAGGGGGAAAAGTAAAAATGTAAATGTGCTTGCTTGGTCTATATAGCACAAGTAAAACATTTATTACAATTATTATAAAAAAATATTTATTGTGGGAATCAAACTCGGAACCCCTAGCATCGTAGAAGGTGTCTCAACCGCAAGTGTAACAAAGTAAATTAATTAAACCGATCTCTTTACATTGATATTGGGGGTGGGGTATGCATCTGTGACTTTTAATTTTTAATTAAAAAAATCGAATATATTTTAGTCATCAGACTTGCAATTATGCTATCAATTTATTATCAATCATTTAGATCTAAAAGAGATGGGTGTGGATTAGAATTTATACAGGCGCCACGTGATTGTTTTTATGATAACAAACTTGCAATTTAAAAATTTATAATTCCCGAAAATTAATGGGAAATGAATTACACACGTTATAAAATAATTTCAATTCTCCTGAAAACCATTTAATCCAATTCAAATATTCTTGACGAGGTCGAAGTGGCACAAAATTTTTTTTGATACTGAACGGTTTATAGAAGACTGCCAGAGTTGTTATTTTTTATATGTTATCCAATTTTTAAATAAAAAAAACTGTTTTAAAGGCATCCATAAAAACTACCATTTGACTGCGAAATAAAATTTAATTGTCTGACCGTTTGTCAACTGATTTTTTAAATAACATTATATTTTTTACCACAATTCATTAAATTATCTCTTCTTCTTTACATTGCATAAAAAAATTAGTTGCATAAAAATATTATGCAATCTCTTCCCAACAATTTTGTATGGTGTTAAAAGAAGAAGTAATGATATGGTATTTTCCGTTTCCGTTTTTTTAATTACTTTAATTTTGCGGAGAGTTTGACATTAAATTTAATATTATTTGCAATGTTGTTAAGAATATTGGCAAGATACAATGTGTCCACCATTTTCAGATTTTGTAGAAGGTGGTTAGTTCATTTCCATCATTTTGTTCATGTATTTTTGTATGACAATAAAAATTTCTTGACGCGATTTGATTACAAGAATAGCAAGCTCAATTTATACAGTTTTCAAGTTATATGCACTGAGCTCGAGCTTCGTCTACGTCCACGCACAATGCAGATTATAGAATTTCAGTTCTGTCACTTTTTGCATTATAAATTGAACACAATTTTATACATTTCTCGCCAATTTTACAGTTTTTAAAATGACAATAATAACAGTGACACATAGATTATGGGAAAACTGAATGGAAATTAAGTTTAACATTAACAATACTACTTAAATGAGAGTATATAACTATTTATTCACTAATATCAAAACTTACATGGCAAATTTTGTTATTTATTTATATACAAACTTATTAAAAATTATAATTATTACTACATATTAATTACTTTATAGGTTTTTCTTTAATTTAACAAAACTATTTATTATAAGTAAGTCGCCATTTTCTATATATAACTATTAATTTTATACATTTTTTGTTTTTCTAATTTACCTATGAATGAAAGATAATATTCATTATCAGATGAAGATGAAGATGAAGATAGATATTTTAATAACACATTTGGATCTATATCATGTTTCAAATTTGGCGCTTGCACTAACCTCAGCGCGAGCTATTGAAGGTCGTGCTAATAAACTCAAATAAAATGCGCATTTTATGATAAATTGAACACTAACAAAGTGCAGAAACATTTTATATATTAAACATAAAATTATTGCATGACATTGCATGATGCAGAACCGTGCAGTTAACTTGAAAACGATATTAGTATGATGTAGGTATAAGTTTTTTTGTAATCTATTTTACTTTCTAAACAATTTTTGTTTTTGTAATTTAATAAAAATAAAAACTGTAATCGTTAAAAAAAATTACTAGATATAGAAAAAGATTACAAAGAAACTCATACTTTTGTAAAAAATAATCTTGATATATACTACATACATACTATAAATTTATTTATTGTCCAAAAGTTATTGTGAGATGTCAACGAACTTTCAAAATATAAATAATATAATTTTACATCAAATATGCACAAGTTTATTCAATGCTTGAAAATTGTAAAATGTCTATAAGTGTTACAAAATGTTAAGTAAATGTTGAAAAATATATTTTTAAATGTTATGAAATAGGTACAATTAAATTTGTTATTTATAAATTTTTTAATTTGTGTCTTAATATTTTTAAATTGTCGGTTACCTTATTTTTATGAAAACTAATAAAGATATTATTAAATATAAAATGGGAAATCAAAATTGTAACATCACACAAAATAACTTCATAATTATACGTTTATTTCAAAATAAAAATATAACGAAAACACATATTTTTTACTTCGCTCAATTCTTTTTAATACAAATTAAAGTTATTTGGAAATATAAAACTTCAATATAAAAATTTAAACAGTTGGTTCAAATACTATCCTATACTCTTTAAAGTAGTTATTATATGCAAATAATATGTAATAATTTTTGTTTTGTTTTTGCTCTATATAGATTTGTGTCTCATTTTGCACGTTAAAAATAGTTACATATATAGTTTTAAAGAATAATAAAATTGTTACTACAACATTCAAAAATCTAAAAATTAAATTTAAATGATATTATTTGTTTTATCAATTTTGTGGAAGAACAAAAACCACAATTTTTGTTGTTGTTGCTAGGTGTACTTGCCGCACACGTATAATGTTTTAACTAGATTTTAAAAGTTTGTAATTATTGGCTTCGGACCAAGCCAGGCATAGTCGGGCCTTGATCGGGCCAAACCAGACCCACTCGTTCGGCCCTTAATTAGTTAAAGCTTGACCTGCCCAAAGCTCAAACTTAAATTAAAATTTTGTTAATATTTTTTTAATATAAATAAATATTTTACACAAATTAATATTATAATTAAAATACGAGTATACAATATTTAGTAGTAACAAAGGTTTCTAAAGGTAGGATTTTTTTCAAATGGCCAGCCGTTTCGTGAAGAGTCCAGACGCAACATCTGTTATCAGCTAAATTATTGATATTAGCAACGTTGCTGCCATAACAATAATTTAGCTCGACTTCTCGTTTGGACGTTGCGTCTGGTGGCGACGGCTAGCCATCTGAACAAAATCCTACCTTATACATACTTTGCAATAATGTAAATATTTAGAGATAAAAAGATATAAAAAATATTATTTTGATTGTAATACTAAATGTTAATTGTTTTATATAGTAGATAAGCTACGTCAGTTTGGAGTCAAAATCCCATATATGTATAGCTTACATGAGGGGTCTAAATTACATTTCTCTGTATAGTTCTAAGAGTTGACAGATTCAACTCTAGACTAGATAATTTCCAGGTAAGAATGCCCAATTGGCAATAATCGCAAAAAGTTTCTAGGGATGAGAAGGCGTTGCATACCCAAAAAGGTGGTGTTTGGCGAAGAGTCACTGATGGGGGAGGGTTTGTAATGTTTGTATTAGGAGTAGACATTAGAAGTTGAGTTTTAGTTGGTGGGGTTAAATGGGAAAACCAATTCTGATGTCAGAACGATTTTTGCGGTTGCTGAGACACAGCGCACCATTACACCCTCCTAATAGGTGAGTTATCATCCCTTCGTTTCTCTGTGTATGAGTTAAATTGCCATTAATCTAATATGTTTGAAAATCAAATCGGCAAAATTGAGTAAATTGATTTAGGAAACAACTTATCAACCGGCGTTAAGATTGCAGAGTAGAGAAAAATATTAACTGTGTAAGTATTATTACTATTTTTTTGTAGTTATTATCCAAACCCGATTTTCTAATTAATTTTCTTATTTTAATCAAGCCACCATACTACAAGACAAGAAGATTTTTTTATATGCAATAGAAGCGAAAAACGGAAACAAATATTATACATTTATCAACTCTTCTTGGATTATATTATTATTATTAAACTTATTTAAAATAATTAATATTATGTATGTATCAACTGTTATTGGATTACATTATCATTATTAAACTTGTTTGAAATAATTAATATTTTGTATTGCTTATTGAATAAACATTAAGATTAGACGTAACAAAAAAGTAACAATGTGTACAAATAATAATTCTTATTTAAATTTTTCTATTATATTATTTGTAAATTTCTTTGTTTCTAAATTATATTGTATTGTAAAAACAAAATTATAAATATTTTGATACAAACAATGCATTATGGTATTATTTCTTCATTTCATTTTCAATTGAATAAATTTGATAAAAATAACGATTTTCATTCAATCCATGCGTTAGCATATTACGAAATAGACGAAATTTAAATTTTGTCGTGTAGCACAGGCACATCATTGCCTCTGGCATAGCATATATAAAGGATCAACATATTTGATGTTTTTGTAGCATTTAATAATAAATTAACGAGGTGCATTGACAGCTTGACTCGTTCCCAAAAGATTGATATAAGATTATTTTATTTCCGCAAATTTTACCAATTCTCATTATTTAATGTAGAAATAATAGATCTAAAAAGGCGCCTACTGGCACTAAGCTATTCAGCATGCTGCCAGACAATATTGAAGCTGAAATCTATTATCTCAAATTAAAGTTAAAACTTAAAACATTATTAATTTTAAAATTCATTGCCCATATACTGCCTAAAATAGAAGAATAAAAGATTCGATTTCCACCGATGATACTATAAACTACAACTTTGTTTGAGTTTACCTGTGGTCATCTATGTAATCTACTAGACTTTATCAGGCTAGAGTCTCAGGTTGCATGTACTTGTTATGCGCGTTCGAGCAGATCTTATTTTTAATGTATTTTTGTTAAATTAATATTTTTCTCTAATTGATGTAAATTGCCATCGATTGATTCTATTCTATTCATTTCAGTCCTGTTCTATTCTATTCTATTCTACTATGTTTTATTGTGTTCTGTTCTGTTCTGTTCTGTTCTGTTCTGTTCTGTTCTGTTCTGTTCTTTTCTGTTCCCTCCTCTGTTCTCTCTTCTTTCCTCTCTTTTGTTCTCTATTCTGTTTTCTCTTCCGTTTTCTCTTCCGTTCTCTCTTCCGTTCTCTCTTCTGTTCTCTTTTCTGTTCTCTTTTCTGTTCTCTTTTCTGTTCTCTTTTCTGTTCTCTCTTCTGTTCTCTGTTCTATTCTCTGTTCTATTCTCTCTTCTGTTCTCTCTTCTGTTATCTCTACTGTTCTCTCTTCTGTTCTCTCTTCTGTTCTCTCTTCTGTTCTCTCTTCTGTTCTCTCTTCTGTTCTCTCCTCTGTTCTCTCTTCTGTTCTCTCTTCTGTTCTCTCTTCTGTTCTCTCTTCAGTTCTCTCTTCTGTTATATTCTGTTCTTTCTGTTCTATTCTGTTCTATTCTGTTCTATTCTGTTCTCTTCTATTCTATTCTATTCTATTCTATTCTATTCTATTCTATTCTATTCTATTCTATTCTATTCTATTCTATTCTATTCTATTCTATTCTATTCTATTCTATTCTATTCTATTCTATACTATTTTATTCTATTCTATTCTATTATATTCTATTCTATACTATTTTATTCTATTCTATTCTATTATATTCTAGAGATTAAATGTAATTAAATTAAAGAGAACAAATAATATAATTTACAAACATGATACTTCCGCCAATTTTAATGATGTGCCTCTTTATTAAAATCTATTTTGCTACAAACAATATTTATAAAGTGACAAAATATTAGTTGTAAATGATTGCCAGCTATACCGTAATATTATGTACATATATTAACTTTTAGGAATTATTCAATTCCTGACCTGTAATAGATTCCTCTATGCAAGTTAAAAAATTGCTGTTATATTGTTGTTTTTATCAAACTTATATAGATTCAGATACTTAATAATAAGTAGCGACATTTTTGCAAACCAACTGGTCCTTAAAAAATGGGATTACTTAAATTACATTTTATAGAGCATATGTACTCATAGCTTTAAAGCAAATAAAAATAATTTAAATAAATAAATAAACTATAGAAAATGATACATTTCACACATTCCATTATACATTTTATATCTCATTGCCTATTTCATTGTTTCAAACAAACCGTCCGCTCCACAAATGCATTCCGTTTACACCTGCCATGAAAATTTCTTTCCACTGGCATAAAATGTTTTACTGCATAATATACAATCTTTCAACACATATCATTTATATACTAGCACATAAATAAGTATCATTTTATAAAGCTTGGTAGAATAACAGTGTGAATTTACTGTTTAATACCGAACAGCGTTGGTAGTTTGAAATGAATATTTACATCAATATTCAAAAAAATTAGTGGTCATTCAGTGGATAGCATGCGGAAATTTGTTTCAGAATGCATGAATAAATAATTTTCAAATGAAAAATAACACCGTGATAAAATTGTATGTATTTTTCCATTTCAACAATAAAAAAAAAAATGATTACTGCCAATAATTACAAAAATCAACATTTTGATCTAGATAATTAGAAAATGTTTATAATAAATTAAGTGTTGAGTAAGTTTGACAACATTTAATTCGTGTCCGATTGTTAGATTTACTAAAAAAACAACTTTAAGAATTGGTACAAAACTGTGCGAAGAAACTTGTTTAAGAAGTATGTCGGTCGAATAAACTTTGGAGTATCGATAAAATAATTTCTGTTTACAAACAATAACTACAACTCTATTATTTATAGACGATTTCTGGTTTGATTTATTTCCATTTATCTAATATAATAAATACATGACATTGAATTAAGAAAGCTTTGGATATTTTTTTATGCATTTAACTTAATCGTTTGCACGTAATTGCATACAATTAATATTTTAAATATTAAATTTTATTATTATTTAAATATTCCAAATTCTACTGACAATCTATGTGACTATAGATTACAATAAAAAACTTGTTTTAAAACTTTAATGTAACGATATTTATTAATATTTTGTTTATTACATACCTCCGGCAAGATTCAATCTTTTTTCGAAATGAAATTGCATTGCCCTAATAAATGCATTTTTAATATTGATTTTTAACGCTTCGCCTTTTGTGTCGATACTTTTTACAACGTTCGAGACTTCATAGTTTAAAATCCCTAAAATTGGATTTCAATTGAAAAATGGGAAACTGTGTTTAATAACATCGGATCACGCCTATGTATCAATGAAGCGTGCTAATCCACTTTGCTTTAATGGAACTACATGACATAATTGAATAGTATTAATAGATATTAATAATAGTAATTATTACTAAAAGTAACTTGTTATTTCAATTAATTTAATTTAGACATAAACATAATTGTTATATTATAATTTTAACTATAAGTTTCTTTGGTAAATAAAAAATATATTGTATGTAGCATTCTTTGTTCCGATTGTTTAAACATATGCGGGTCATACACTAGTCAAAAACTATGGCATAGGATTTCATATAACTGAGATTGTGACAATGTGAATGAGAACACTGATATATCTCATCATTGATTAGAAATGTAATACAAAACTTGATTAGGAATTCAAGCACAAAAAAGGTTCAATTCGTTGAATTGATTTATGTAAAAAATAGTATTTCTTGTAATTTTCAAAAAGTTAGGACTAATTATGCTCAATTATTTATTATAATTTACTTAAACCTATGATTAGTTTACATTTCCTTATTTTTTGTAAAATTTTCAACCAATTAGTAATGATTATCAATATTCAATGCTTTGCAAATAACTACAAATATACAATTTTTATATTTAACTTTTTTAAAACTTTGTTGTAGTAATTCTCCATATTTACTACGTAATTTTCTTGGGTGACCAAATTTATGATGGGCAACTTAGGCCAAAAGGCTTACTTGATGAGAATTATTTGACGACTAGGCAATAACGTGGACTATTGGTAGTTGGAATGTGGAAGGAATAGTAAGCAGCATGATTTGTTGTAAGAAATGAGAGAAAAATAGAATTGTGTCTATAAAACAAAAAGAAAAAGTAAAGATGTCGTAACTATAAATGACGGTAGCCTGGCGCAGTGGGCGCGTGTATGTAATTGGATAAATAGTAGACAATTTGTAGGGATAATTATAAGCTTTGCAGTTAAGCAGTATGAATTAGTGTCATTTAGAATTTTATGAGCCTCTGTCGAGTTTTTGTAGTACCGTCGTATGATATATATTATTATAGTGAGGATAAAAATGTAAAGTTTTAGCAGAATCTTAAACAAAACTTAAATGTAAGTGAATCTGCCAAAAAAATTGTCCTATTGAGGAATTTGAATAATTAAGTTGTTGCCTAAAGGGCTTCGTGCTAACACAGTACTGTGACCAGTGGTGGATTACCGTATAGCGGGCCTGAAGACTCAGCAAAGTAGAGGCCTTAGAATCAGTTTTTATAAAAAGTGTCAAGAAGATATAAAACGAGAGGTCTCAATGCGTACTAAAACTTTTCCCCCAACAAAGAATTTTGGCAATCAGTTCTTTACGTTGAAAAGAATCATTTTAAATTTAATAAGATAAGTAGAATGTTGGCATGTGTTAGTGGAAGATAGTATAAAAGTAAAGGTGCATCCGGTCAGTCTGTTCGTCGCACTTCGCTTGGCCAAATTTTATATAATTTTTATTTATATTTTTGTATTTTGCGGGTTTTAACACTGACAATGATCACGTGCGTTTTGTTTTCCCATTTGAACGTCTAAAAAGTGCCATCTATTTGTTTTTTATTTTTTTCTATAGGAAGAAAAGTAATAAATTTGTATCTTTTTTGTATTTTGAAAATTTTTAAGGAAACAAAAACCAAAATATGCAAATTTTAGAGTTCTACAAATTAGTTGATATATAAAATATTGTTATTAATTTTAGAAGGTTTATGCAAATTGACAAAAATTTTGTTGTTGACATTTTTAATGCGTTTCTAAATATTTAAATATCAATCTAAAACTAATTTAATTTAATTTTTAGGGTTAAATTACTTAGGAATTGAGCAACCATTCTTCATTTCTTATTCTGTTCAAATCGAGGCCGTTTATGGCGATCTTTAAACAAAAATTGACCACTACGTGTTGCCAACTTAACCAATCGAAACGAATTTTTGTACTGCACAACTAGAGCTTACTTCTAACATATTATCCCCAAATTTCAGATCAATATTTTAAAACTGTTTGAGTTATGCGTGACACACACATACGCACACCCACACACACATGCATACAGATATATACACACATACATACATGCATACATGCATACATGATTACATTCATACATGCATACATGCATACATGCATACATGCATACATGCATACATCCATACATCCATACATACATACATACATACATACATTTTTTTTAAAATGACCTTTTTGGACTAAGGTACCAACGTATATTTGAAATTTTAGTTTAGAATTTTTTTCCCTATGAAGAGGGAAAAATAAAAATAAAATCTCTTGAAAATTTACAGAATAAAAAAAACTAAAAAAAAGTTTATAAAAAAACCACAGTTAAAAAATGTGTGCAAAAATTTTCAAGAAAAAAATAAGTATGTTTTGACCAGAAGAATTAAAACTTTTATTACAATTTTTATAAAAAAAATATTAATCACAAAAATCAAACCCGGAACTCCTAGGTTATCTATCTGACACAGACACATATTAT
>JARJEC010041014.1:0-10936 GCA_030264575.1 Tachinus sp. AB-2021 | reverse complement strand
TAATATTAATAATAAATAATTTACTAAATAAAATATATAAAATTAAAATATTTTTTGCAGCCAAAGAATTACTTTTTCCTTTCCAAAAATTTTTCACATTTTGGTGTTTTGATTTTTAAGTGTTTATAAGTAAAACTTCTTTGGGGGCGTTATTTTTCAAGGTCGCTATGCAACGTTTCATCACGTAAATACAACGTTTTATGACGCGGAAGCAGAGAAAAAGTGAGAGGGATGGAGAAAGAATAGTTGATGTAAGAATAGGTGGTGGGTTATGGTAAGTCATGACAATAGATTTAAACAACAGCCAGTTTATTCGAATCAATTTTAAAAATCTGAAATGCAATTGTATATTTACTGATCATTTCATTATCATCCATTTGAGAGATTTAAACAGCAGCCAACCAGTTCATTCTATTCAATTTTAAAAAGATTAAATGCAGCCGGTTTAATTACTACCAGTTACTTAATTAACTTAAAAGATTTAAATAGGATGCAATTTGTTTTAATCAATTTTAAAAATTTCAAATGCAGCCGGTATAATTAGTGTTGGTCACTTTATTAGCACCCATTTACGAAATTTAAATACAAGCCAATATATTTTATTAATTTTTAAAAATTTGCAATGCAGCCGGTGTTAGTGCTAGTTTTATACAGCAGTCAGTAAGTCGCGGATTATGAGACGGGTATTGCGGGTCGTGGTTGGAAATATGAGTCGTAAGATGCGGCTTGTGGGTTGTTGACTGATCAAGTGATGCGGGTCATAGGATTGTGGGATGCGGATCATAAATCTTGAGTCGCGGGTCGTGGGTTGTTTGTAATAAAAATTTATTAACTTTTTACTTCTGGTATGTGGTCCAAGCACATTCGCTTTTTCTAATTTTATTTATTTTAAAATTAGTCCCAAAAAACAAATACTACTATTACATGCCAAAACATTTAAAATATTTTTATTTTGTTTGTTTAACTCAAAAACATTTTTTTCCAATAATCAAAAATAAACCAAAAAAAAAGTTGTATTTTTTCAATATTCATTTAAATTTTTAAATTATTTTTTAAAGAAACTAATTTATTTTCTTAAAATATGAAACTTTTCCAAATATATTTTTTCTTTGTATCAACCAAAAACATAAAAAAACCATTGCGAAAAATGTAGATTTACGATAAAAATAATATAACATAATTTTTTTCAATTTTTCGTTTATTTTTTCCAAAAAAAATTCTTTATAATTTATTTATTTCATGTATTTTTTCTAAAAAAACAATCAACATTTAGAAATTATGCTAAGAATTTGCAAAAATCTAATCTTATTTTTTAAATTAAACATAAATAATAAATTAATCAAAATATACTGCATGTCAATTTTTTTTAACTAATCGAAACATATCGGTTGAATTTACTATATTTTGAATTAATCAAAATGAATCAATTTTTTTTAATTTATCAAAACCGGCAGAATTTGAAATTTTTAAAATTAATCGAAACAAACTGACTGCATTTAAATTGTTTAGTAAGTAAATAAAAATTTTGGGCCAAACTTGTAGAATTGTACTGTGCGCATCTGTTTATTAGAGTTCGTTTAATAGAGAGCAATTTCCATATGAAATATGTACAAGTATTTTTACCGGTACATGTAAAGTTGTCCATTTATAGAAATGTCCGCTAGTCAAGATTTCGCTGTATGTGAATTTTTAACAATAAGTGTTGCTCCTAATTACCATAATGTGTACTAAATAATTTTTACTAAAAAGTTTAGTTTTTGAAAGAGACCGGAAAGTGTTTTGCATGCAAGTGTGTGCAGAAACATTGACTATCATATATTGCCGCCTAAAAAAGATACTTTAATTTATGTATCATTTTTTAGGTTTGTTAATTTTATGTTATCGTAAATAATAACATAATTTATTATATGGCAATTTACTTTTATCTTATTCGTTTTTCATAAAAAAAAGTTGAGACGGCATGAAGAATCATTTATATTTTTTTTTAATTAGGCAAAATTATTACAGACAGTTTTAAACAATTTGAAGTGGCTGTAAATTAATGAATTTCGACTTTTATTAATAATTTCATGAATATAATTATGTTTATTGCAGGCGGCGCTCATAAAATGATTAGTGAACGCCGATAGCTTCGACGCAATTAGTATCCCGGTTTGTTCGAATGTTAATTTAAACTAATTAAGAATAAAAATCGGTATCCTAAAAGTACAGTTAAGATTACATTTTTATCTGTACGCAACCGATCGTTTTGCATATTGCTGTACAGTTAATCGTAACCGGAAAACGATTTCCTTAAATCGTGAAAAAAGGGCAAGTTCAAGTGATGAATGTAATCGGGCAGACACAGACGGCAAAACAATGCTTTATTAGAACAAGTGGGGCCTCTTGCCACTCCAGTTTTATTTTTATTTGTTCCGAAATATTTCGCTGAAACAAGTTCCTCCTATGGTCTACTACACAGCTTTTCTGTATGCATGTGTGTACGTGCGTGGACATATGAAGAGACTTCTCTTTGGTCTCTATTCATTCTGAAAGAAGTAAAAGATCGACCGGCCGGCTTTGGCTCAACACTCAACACTCGCTGCTTTTATTCAGTCTTTGGCGGTCGCGCTCGTCGCACGTGTTTTTCTTTCACTGCAAACCATCCAGCACACGACACGCTCCGGAGTGCATTATTATATAACGATAATAGATTTTATTGGTTTCTGTGTTCAATAATTTTTTATTTACATCAGTGACTGCCTCAAAGGAGTTTGATAATTACCACATAAATATGGCCAGGTATGTTTTTTAATTTTGCAATTAATTATACAAATTAATTTAATTGAGGATTGGAATAAAACTTACGGAGGTTGTCTTTTTAATTCGATTTTGTTAAATTTTTTTAATTAGTAATATTTTGTGCACAAATTATTTCATGTCAATTTAATTAATGAATAATTAATTAATATTAATTTATTAATTATAATGAATTATTTCAATTTAGATTATTTTACAAATTTAATAAAATATTTTAAGTGATGTGCTTATAAATAAATATGAACTGGATTATATGAAAAAGTTTCAATTTGTATAATTGATAAATAATCAATTACGAAAATGTCACGATGTATCCTTTTTAGATATTATAAATGATTTAGACAATTTCCGTGATACCATATCGAACGTATTTAATTCGATAAAAGTATTTTTTAAATAAATTTTTAAATTTCAATCAAATTAATTTAAACATTAGTAAGTAAATTTTATTTACATTTTTTTTAATCGGTAGCTATTAATGAAGATTGAAACTAGCATTCCGCATAAGAAATCGGGAGTGAAATTTCAATGCAATCAATCGAAAGTGACGATAAAATTCTACGTTTTTATTGCATTTTTACTGCTCGGCGCGAGCTGGCTTTGACCGAACCAATTTATTTCAAAATAAGTTACTTTGTTTAATATTTTAATTAAATTAATATGTATTTGTATAAAATGTTTCAAATGAATATTTGCAATTTGCAAAATCTCTCGAGTTGCAATGTGTTCTCTTGATATCTATTAAACACATTGATTATATTGTTAAATAGGGCAGGGATTTTATATGAAATTGCTTATAATGATTTACTTATTTACATTGCCCAGTTGAAAAATTCAAGAATATTTAAATGCACATGCGTGATTATTCTAAAATTTATAAATAATCCAACTATATTTTAAAAAGGGCGACCATTCGTCTCGAATTTTCCGGAACTGTTCTGGATGCTGGCATACACTACCATACGACCGCAGTAAACGTTCCGGAAAATATACAAAATGTATGAAATTAAAATGATTTTATTTTCAAAATCGAAGAGCCGGTCATTCATAGGTGCAATCTGTACGGCTTTATTCAATGACCCGAACAGCTCAAGTAAACGGTTCGGTTTCGATTTGGTTTTACCTTGCTTCGGTTCAAACATTTTAGATTACGAGCCAACCGGTTAGTTTATGGATTCATTTTTTTAAAGACATATTACTCGGGCTGTAAACTTGAAAGACGGTGACGGAAACCGAGAGACGTAAGTCAAATTTTGCGGCAAACATTAAATTCGTTCAATAAATCTCAATTTTTCGTACATCTCAATTTGTAACATATTGCATTTTTTTGTTTTTTTTGTGAAACATTTAATTTTTCTGTATTAAGTAAGTTGAAATTTTTAATAACTATATTTTCTAAAATTAATTTTAAGACAGTTTTATTTTTATAAATTACAATATTTATGAAATCTTACTATATTTGGTAATCCATCAAATTTTTTGAGGAGTTTTTACCAAAAATTCCAATTTAAGTAATTTTTCTGTCGCATTCGTAATTACTCAAATATTTCTTTCTTAAGTTTTCATTTGTTTAATTAAAGAGTTTATGAAATAAAAATGCCAAACACAATTTTTAACATTTTTTTTTAATTTCCTGTAGTTCTTTTGAATTTCTTTTGGTAATTATTGCTAATTTTTCTGATGTTAGTTTACCTTATTCTTTTGCCTTTTTTTTGTTTTTCGTGAAACGCAATTTTAGTCAATTGTCTGCCGCGAGTGGCAAGTTTTAGTGAATTTTCCTATAGAGATTTAATTTTATTATAAATATTATGTGCAAACTACTTTTGGAGATAATTGTAATCTTAGTAAATTTTTTCGTATAAATCGTAACTTTTGGCAAGTTTTCTGATATTATCTGTAGTGTAGTCATATTTGTCAATTACAAATATATTAAATTTTTTATAATAAATTGCAATTTTAATCAATTTCATCTTATAAATTGCAACTTTTAGTGAGTATTCTAATATCATTCTTATACTATATATTTTTTTAAATTGGAACTTTAATTTTTTTTGCAATTCGCACTTTTAGCGGGTTTTCTGACATTATCTGTAATTTGTTGTACAGTACAACCAAGCGTGGCCTATGGAAGGTGTTTGCGCAACGATAGAAACGGACGTATTACACGCATTTTTGATAAGTTTTTCAAAATTTAAATTTTTTTTGTGGTATCTAAAAAAGTAGTAATATTCTTGTGATAAATATCAATTTTAATAAAAACGAACTACTATTTTTACTAATCTCTTTCTTGCAAACTACAATTGTTTAAGTTCATTCTTGTTTTCTTCTTTATAAAACTAACTTTTTAATTTTTTTATAAATTCATCAAATATTTTGCAGTTTTTGGAATTTTTTTGGTTTTGATTGTTTGATTATTCGTCATATTTTGTGTGCAAATTTACAATTTTTGAATAATACAACATTTTTTATTAAAATAATCAAAATAATCAAAACTTAGATATTAAAAAAATTAAAAAAAGATGACACAAAACAATTAGAGCGGTTCGTTCCAGTTCTTGTTTCAGTTCAGATTGGTTTATGTATTACGTATTATGATTTATAATGATCAACGCCGTAAAATGTTGTGAAAAATTTCAGAGGCGGACAAGTCAATAACAGACAAGCGAGCGTTATTTTAGATTTATCTAAGTTTTTCTCTGGCATGGTAATTTATCTATGGACGTCCACAATGTTGACTTCTCTAATTTTGTTGGATCCATTATTATAGATTTTTTGACTTTACTCTGTGTGATTCATGTGACTTTTTAAACAACAATGCTATCATGCTATCATGGGTGTATGTAACATACTCAAAATTTTAAAAAAATAATATTAATCAAACATCCAAATGTTACTAAATTACACTGATATTAATAGTTCAAAGAAGCAAATAATAGCAATTTACATGAAATAATTAAAATTTTTATAGAATAATATCTGCAACGTTACATTTTTGATCGCTTGAAAAAAAGTATATTAATAGGATTGAGAAGAAATTTTACTACTCTGTCTGTTTTAGTTAAGAAACTTAAAATACCTCTCTATACGCGTAGTAATTGTAACCAAATTAACCCTACAGTACATAGGTGTAAATATTTAATTGCAAAATAAATTCTAACTGAAATGGAAATGTTGTTATATTTTATGCACCTTTCTATAATGTTGAATAGAATCTAGAAAACTGTAAAAAGTTAACAGCTAGCAAAAGAAACTAGTCAAAGCCAAAAAATGTGCTGCTTTGCCTTAAAAATGTGCTGCTTTGCCTTAAAAAAATGCATAATTGATAACTTCTTTTTCTTCTTTGTCTTCTTCTTCTTCTTCATCAACCTTTGTTCGTCCACTGTTGGACATAAGCCTCTTCTAAAGTCTTTGATATGTTCCTATCTAGGGCAAGTTGGTGCCAGTTCCGACCCACGGATTGCTTGACGTTGTCAAGCCGTCTTTTTTGGGGTTTTCTGGTGCTCCGTTTTGTTGATCGTGGTCGCCATTTTACTAGACGTATTGTCCTCTTATTGCTACATGTCCCACCCATTGCCATTTAAGTTCGGCTACATGCTCAATGATGTCTTTTACCATCGTTCTTCTCCTTATTTCTGTAATACGTATTTTGTCTCGTCTCCATTGTTCTTTCTAGTGTTCTAAGGACTTACTACTTCTTACACTTTTCTGTATTAAGGTTGCAGTTGCCATATGTTGACACGGTCAAGATGCATGCATCATTGACTTTTTGTTTGAGACTTATAGGGATGTTTTGGTCTTGTTCAGACAGATTCATTTTTAGTTCTATCCGTAGGGACGCTTCATGGAGCTCTGCCATCATACGCTCTAGTTCTTTGGGATCGCTGCTTATTAACATGATGTCATCGAACGCTTTGCCGAAATGATTCAAATATACTCCGTCTACATTTATATAGTATCCCCTTGACCAACGCCTCTTTCAATTGGGACTTGATCTGTAAGAAAATCCTCATCGATTGAAACCTGTAGTGTTGAATTATTGTTGATGTATCTTATGAGGTTAGAGTATCTGGTATTTATTCTGGCTTTATCCATTGCTGTTAGGAACGCCCTTGTTTCTATTGAGTCAAACGCTTTGTGGTAGTCTATGAAGAGGTATATTGTATTCCGCACATTTCTCGATTAAGTTGTGAATTGTTTGTAGGTGGTTTGTTGTGCCAAAACCTTTTCGGAAACCTGCCTGTTCGACTGGTTTGTAGAAGTCGAATTTCCTTGTCAGACGGTTTGTGATAGTCTTGGTGAGAAGTTAGTAAAGATGCGACAGGAGACTTATTGGTCTGTAGTTTTCCACATCAGCGTGATCACATTTCTTAAAGAGCAAAATAACTTCTGCGTTCTGCCATGCTTTGGGGATCTTTTCTTGGTGTACACATTTATTAAGAAGTATTCCGATTGCATCTTCTAATACCTCTTCGCCCATTTTAATCATTTCAGTTGTTATTTGGTTTGCAGTTTTCAGTTGTATTTTTGATTTGTCTGAGCGCTAACATTACTTCTGCTTTATTAATATCAGGGATCTCTTCGGATCCTACGGTAATGATCGTTTGTGTCTGCTTTCTTGGTTCTGGAGTTACTGAACTATACAGATTTTGATAGAAAGTTTGAACCACACTTTTTCTTTTGTTGTACACAACTAACTTGTTTATTTCTCATTTTACAGATTTTTACCTTACCCTTTGATAGTTTCGATAGTAGTACCCTCATATATCCATCCTTCCAGATGTCGATATGTCGAATACAATACATTGATAACTAAAATACAAAAAATGATTGTTCGTTTACAATATTAGTAGAAAGAGCCTTTATTTTTGACTGCATTGATTTAAAACATTTTCACAATTTTTGCCTCATCTGTCGTAAACTCAATCATGACGGTAAATATTGAAAATAGTCTACATATCGCGTACTATATATTATGCCAATAACAACAATGCTATTGTTGTAAGTTATTTGTTTGTTAATAAACTTTGAGTTTGAGATTAAATTAATTATTCGTAAAAAAAAGTAAAAATATTTTATACATTTTCAAATTATAAATAAGGGCCGAAGTATGCACTGATGTAATTTCATGCCACGTATGCACTTTTCGATTAACAACTATTTAGAGGTTTTATATAAATAAAAAAATTGTTTGTTATTAAGTTTACTGTATTCCATTCACTAATAAATGCAGGTTTTAAATATATTTAGCTGTAGTTCAACCTGGTTTACCTATTTATTTTTGTATGGCATAGATTGAAACGAACGCTTCTCCAGTAAAAAATGAATTTTTGTTTTGAGCAAACCAAAAGATGACCTCAGTATGCCTAATTCTGAGGTTGTCTTTTTATTTGCAAATATGCTTACACTGTATTTAATTAGCAAATAATTAATTTTTCAAATCTTTTACTTCGTTTTGAAACTGTAACATTAAGACCAAGTTAGGTTAGTCAAACAGTTTATTTAATAAACACAAAATTGATATAATTGACAAAGCCCCCTAACATGTTTAAGGAAGCTACTGAGATGCGTGTGCGTTTAAAGTATTTATTATTTGATAGTATTGTATATATTTCTAGGGTTTACCACACCTGAATTGAGTGTTAATATTATCCAGTCTTTAATTGGTAGGTTCGAATGATTACTAAAGGTCTATGGTTGATATTATTGACCAGTGATTTTCGCATAATCTGACCAAAACATTCTTTAATCATGGTCATGCTCATGATGTGTTCAAAAAACTTAATTAGTTTAAAGCAGTCCGTATTTCCAGCTATTATAAAGGGAGGTAGGGGTCTTACAAAACATTTTGATTTTAAATTTTAATTTTAGTAAATATACAACTATGGTCTGCACATATGTTTGAGGTTGAATATTACCTCCATTATTATTTGACATCTGACAATTGCTTTCTATGCCATAGTATCCGCTTTGGTAAATTTTATTTTTATAATTTTGATCCCAAGGCCTGCCGCTTCTTGTTGTTTTTCATGTGTGCTAGGCAGCAAAGAGTTTTCTTCAATAATGTATTAGAAGATGAAACATTATTAATTAATATTTACTTAATTCTAGATTAATGGCAGAGTGGCTTGCAGCAAATAGTCTTACGTCGAATGAAAACAAAACATTAACAATGATATTTTTATTGAAAAATGAGGCTATATTAAAAGATTTTTTGGGAATTAACATAGATAAAAAACTGGGTTGTTAATTGCATGGCAATATGGTTTCTTAAAAGAAAAAAGAAACTATTTTCCTGCTTAGACAGTTTGCTAATATCTTACTTATTAGTGCGCTGATGTCTGTGTGTTATGGATACTTCCATTCTCAGCTGTCATATGGAATTTTAGCTTGGCTCACTTGTCACTCACCAATTCTTAACACACTTTTTAGATTACAGCGTAAAGTCATGAGAATAATTTTCTCTATCGTTACATAAATTAAAGTTATTGGCAAATTTAATTATAATGCAATTTGATTTTAGTTTTACTTTATGTGACGTACCCACTTGTCCTGTTACTATGTCATTATAATATTGGATATTTTTTTATTATTTAACTTTTAACAACAAAGATTTCTTAACAAATATAAAAATAAGTTATTAGCAGAACTGGTATCGGGCGTGCATTCAAATAAGATCCACAATGATATTGAATATTTTCATATTTATATAAAAAAATTCAAAATCATTTAACATTTGTTGCATTATTTAATTGACGCTAGATGCATTTTACAATTAATTGCAATATTTCCTAGGTGGGCGTGTAGAAAATTTTACTTTAACAGACATGCAAAAGCTAAAGCTAAAGCAAAAGGTTGGTTAGCTCAAGTTTAGAGAGTAATTTCTGGATATAACTCTGCATTTAAGGCTTTACTCCAAACAACGCTAATGTTGGGCTGTGAAATCAAGGCAGCCTCAGGAATTGCACACCATACTAATTCATTCTCATTTATTTAGCTTTTTAATCTCATCATTCTCGTAATTGTCCGTGTAGAAATCCTTATTATCCTTCATCTCAGAGTTGCACCAAGAGAAATATTTTCCATCGTCCATCATGATAAATTTGTTGAAATTTAAATGCACTTGCTTTAACCTTGACAAAAGTCTCCTAATACGTTATTGGTCTTATAGGTTTGCAAGGGGCAATGATGTAAAACATATTGTGTTAATGGAACAATACTTGTGTTTTTTTTGGAAGACTATATTCTCATGATAGGATCTTAAATATCGTAAACTTTCAAACATTAAATTTACATGAGCTCTCAATTTTTTGCTTGAATCAGTCTCCACTCTATTAATATGTTCAAACCAGCGGTCAACTTAAATAATTGTTGAATACTGCTAATAAAAATAATACGTTTATTAAATTTTAATTTCAAACATAACAGCTTTTTGACTTGATTTTTAGGTAAAAGTATCACTTATGGAGATTAAATTATTTTTTTATATTCTCTTTTTTTATTTTATAGAATTTGTTTATATACATTTTTGTGGTTTTTATAATAAAAATTCTATTTGTAATATTTTATAATTATTTATTATTGTAACAGAAGGGTTTCGATGATTTTCATCATTTTCAATGTCATCTTTTATAATTTAAATAATGTTGTTTTTCCGCTATAATATCATCGAAACCGATCTGTTACAGTAATAAATAATTATAAAATATTACAAATAGAATTTTTATTATAAAAACCACAAAAATGAATTATATTATTTTTCAAATGGCAAGTTTAATGAATTTTTTCTCAAAAAAATTGTGCAATCTGTTTTAGTTTTTAAATGAATGTACATAAAAATGAGCTCTTCCAAATTCCAAAAAATGGGGTTGTTATTAAAAAAAATCTCTGTGATTTTTTTCTTCAATTATTTCAAAAAGTGGCATTTTATTGAAATCAATCGAACGATTTTCAAAAAATTGTGTTACAAATTTTTGGCGAATTTTTATGCATCACTTTATGAGTGCATATAATGATATAAAGGGTATAAAGAACCATCAAATTAAATAACTTTAATTTATTTATTTCTTAAACACTATTCTTTCTTTATAATAAATATTTATAATAGCTAAGGTCATATTTCTTAATGAATCTGTTTCAT
>JARJEC010040993.1:0-16201 GCA_030264575.1 Tachinus sp. AB-2021 | reverse complement strand
GTACACATGTGTTTAAAAGCATTAATTATATAATACAAAATAGAGAAATCTTAACTGAAGAAACTTACAAAAATAAATAATCAATTAATTACGGAATTAATTAATAAACATCTACTGCTGAGATAACACAAAGAAATTTTATAAAAATGATTTTAACTATTTGCAGTTTGAAAGGATTAAAAATAAATTTATTAGTGCGCACCGCAAAATGTAAATATTAATTATTGTCAGATGATAGATTCATGACGATATTTGTCCATTAATATGATAGGCGACCTTAAATGGAATTTGTTCGATGAGAATACCAAAACAATATTAGCTTTTTTTAAACATTTTCATTAAATCTTAGATGTTTATAATTTGCTAATTGCTATATCTACGTAGATAAACATTCAATTCAATTTGTACCGCAATCTTTCAACGATTATTTTCATAAATAATTTTTAATTCTGTGAGAATTATATGATAATCATAAATTATAAAATTTTATTCAAAAATAGTTTTTTTTCATTCAATAAAAAAAGCAAATTTTTTATATAAATATATGTTGTTTCAATTTTTGGGATAGAAGGTCGACAATTGCAAAATTTCTCGCTTACAATTATAATAAACAAAGACGTTTCCTAAGTAGGGTTACCACCTCAGATGAAGGTCTCATCCGGAGACGATGATAAAAAAACAGGAAATAGCACAATAATTCAATCTTGTTTCCACAACCCGGAGAAATAATAATAAAACCCTGAACCCGGAGATAACTAACTGAAACCCGGAGTCTTCAGGTCAAACCTGGAAAGATGCCAACTCTACTTTAAATTTTTTAAAGGTATCTGTCAAAATAAACACCTCTTCCAGGTGTTTATTTTGACTTGATTTTCGACATCCAGAATGGATACTTTTGAAAAAAACACTATGTATATGCGAATGTATATAACAATATCCAATAGTTCCTATAAACTATAAACATGCGCACCCAAAATAAAAATTACTTATTTTTCCTCGTAGAATCAGAATCTACAATAAAATTATTTTTATCTAAGATTTCAAAGTTGCCCCACTTTTTAAGAGTGCAATTTATTTTCTTTTAATCCGACATATTGTTTTAAGGTATTTGATCTAGGCGGGACTTTCGGGATACCCTGTATAAATACTTGTCTGTCAATCGGTAATTTTAAAATACTTAATTTTTTTAATAATATTCTTTAATGTTTGCTAATATTACAAAGTTGGTAATAATAACTTTTTCCATATTATCATTGCAAAACTTTATTTATATCGTTATTCTTGAACCATTTTTTTTACATTTAGCAATAATGTATTTGCAAAATTCTTAAAAAATGAAATAAAATTACTATTTATTTTTGGGTATTTTGTAAATATTTTGTTATTCTCTGTAAGAATTGCCATTTATAAACAAATTACGAAAAACAGTTTTTGATAAAAAGCAAAAATGTCTCGAAGTTTTAATTACGTTTGCAAAAAGGATTTTAATATACAGCCTGTAAAAATAGTTATATTTTTATTGTTTCTTGTAGCACGTACTTTTTTAATTTAATTATTTTTATGTAGAAAAAAATCTTATTATTAAAGTGGGACACGCACGGTCCGTGATTGACGAGGCCATTTTCAAAAAAAAAATTCATTGATTTAATTTGCTAATTTCTTTTAAAACATCAATCTTTTATTAGTGCTACAAGGGAACAGTAAATTTTGAAAGTTGCACTCAAGATACAATATTAATTATTTTTTAGATAAATTATGTTACAAAAGTAACGAATGTCGAACGTACCTAATAAATAATTGAAAAAAGTACTATTTCAAACGAACGTTTGTGGTATTGCTGTGTTTCTGATTAATATATTTTATTACAGCCTGAATATTATAGAGATGCTGCTCATTTCCACAGAATCGGTGAAGGGCCAGAATACCGTCTAGAAATACCGAATGTAAAATTGGATTTTACTGGTACATATACGGTATTTGCTAAAAACTGTAACGGAGATAATAAAGCAATAATATCTCTTCAAATTAAAGCTAAAGGTATGGAATGAAACACAAATGTAATACAATTATAAATATAATCTTTTTTAGACATATTAAATGATAAATCAAGTAGTACCAAAAGAGTTGGGTAAGTTTCTCTTTGAAATAAAATTTATTTTTATAATTAATAATTGCATTTTTAGAAATGTGCAAACACTACCCAGAATAGTAACTGAATTAAAAGACATCCGTTGCTGCGACGGAGATTCCATTTCATTTGAATGTAAGGTATCTTCTACAAAGGAACCAAATATTAGATGGGAAAAGTCTGGAAAGGTATTATTTAAATTATAAATAAATAATTATAAACCTAATTGTTTTTATTCATATCAGTTGGTACATCTGGGTGAAGATTTTAGAGCAGACTTTGATGGTGAAACGGCCACTTTAACAATTGTTAGAGTATACCCAGAAGATGAAGGAGAATACACGTGCGTGGCATACAATGAATTAGGAAAAACATATACATCTGCATGTCTTGTTGTTGATGGTAAATTCATATAACATATACTTTAGATGGCATGGTTTACAATTTTGTTTTTTGTTTTAGTCCCAGAAGAAAAAGATAATGTTTTAATCGAATATTTGGCTCCGCCACAAATTTTATCAGAATCTGTTGATTTATCACATCGCAGAAGAACTCCCACAAGAAGTGTATCTCCACGTGGTCGTGTACGTGATCTTACACCCAATAAAAGATTAAAATCTTTAAAGATAGCTCCACCAAAGTTTTATGCAATTCCTCACAATAAAGTAGCCGAAGAAGGGCAAACTGTTCGTTTCCAGTGTTCCGTTGCTGGACATCCTGAACCTTGGACTGTTTGGTATAAAGATGGTTATCGTCTAAATCAATCATCTCATATTAGTATCGAAGAAAAAGATGACATGAGAGTATTGGAAATCAATGATATTACAATTAAAGATGCTGGATTGTATCGAATTGTTCTTGAAAATGATTCTGGCAGAATAGAAGCTACAGCACGACTTGATGTAATTCTTAATCATCCACCTCACTCTGAAGAAATAGGAGTAAGAAATTCATCGCCCAAGAAGGACTACAGAAAATATATTGTTGGATGTAGTTCCATTTCTCCATATTGTCAAAGAAGTTCTCGTCAATCAAGAGCACTATCAGCTCCATATGCCCCAAGACATTATAAAGGTGATTCTGAACCATGTATTAATACTATGGAAGAAGCAAAAGAAATTAAGATTATAGAGGAACTTCCTCACATAACAGATGTGACTGAAGGGTCTCCAATCAGCTTAAGGCTTAAAGTTCAAACATCCGTTCCCTATGATGTTATTTGGATGAAAGATGGATGTGTTTTGCCCGATTGTCCTGATTTTAAACATAAAGATGACGGAAATGGAAATGTCGAATTGCATATTATGGACACTTTCATGCAGGATGCTGGTGATTACAGATGCGAGTTATATGGCCAATTTGGTGAAGTTATCAGCAAATGCACATTACTAGTTAATGGTAATAAATAAATATTGATTTTATTAAATATAAGGGTAGCTAAAAAGTTAATATAATCATCTTAAATGTAGTTAAGTTGTTAGGTATAATAATTTAGAGAATCCTGCACGGTGATTTAAGCAGCAGATTATGGGGAAAGTACTACTTTAAAAGTATTCAAGCAATGTTTCGCTACTACATTAATCGATAAAAAATGCTTCTAGTGATAACATAAAAATATATATATGCAGTTTTTAAGCTTATAATAAGCATTTCTTAGATAGTTAATTAATTTACATTTGTAATAAACATTTTAACATATTATTTGACCTCTTTATCTAATGTGATATAACATATTTTATCAAGATAAAAAATTATTTATCTAATATACCGCCAACTAACATAATACCTTTTGTATGCAATAAGCAGCTAGTTATTTTATTTATATATTTTTCAGATGCAAATTATTCATCGGATTTAAAGTTTATCAAAGTACCAGTTCCAGCGATTTCATTGTTACATGGAGACGCTACATTTTGTGCACGTGTAAAATCAATCAACAATTTGAAACCAAATATTAGCTGGGAAGTAGGAGGAAAAAAAGTGCAATCGTCTGATAGATACAAAGTAAGTACATTTAAATTTAATTAATGTATTAAACACACTATATATTTAACGACACCCCGTTAAAATTTTAATTTATGTATTATAGTACGCGCATAGATAAATGAGCTATACGGAATTTGATTAATGTGTAAATGTCCCTAGTTGATTATTTTGGTATTTACAAAACCGGCAGAGATTAAATATATAAACATGTAATAAATATAATAGAAAATACATAATTAAATTAAATGTCATTACATATTAGTCCGGTCAATTAAGGTAAAATAAAAATATACCATGTGACTACTGAAACCGTACCTGGCCCATATCTTTTTTACTTGTGACCACTTTTTAATTAAATTTTTGCGCGTTAAAATACATCACTAGGCCTTACTTTATCACTAAAAAAAATAATTTTTTATTTAACCGGAAATAATACCAATTATATTTGGTAGTTCATTTTATGTATAAATCATAATTTTTAAAAGTTTTGCTATAATTATTTTTTTAACATTTTTATATTACAAAAAATGTATAGCTTTTTCAATACTTGTTAAAAACGAATTTTTTATGTCGGTTGATAACAAAAATATCTATTTTTGCATGGTATCAAAGTTTTATTTGCAAAACTAATAACCACTAATTATGTATTTATAAAAGCGAGCAAATCATTCAATTTTAAATAATGAGGTAAATTAATAAATTCCCGATCAACCCTCTTGTAGTTGAATGTTGTTTTTATAAAAAAAAATTATTTATTTCAAAAGTAATTCAAAATGAGGATATGTTACCAAAACTTCTAAAAAATGGGATTTATATTAAAAATGATCAAACAAATCCAAATTAGCAAAAATATATAGAATGTTCTATTTAATTTAATTGACGTTGTTTTTGGTGACAAAATTTTCAGAGATACGGTTCGGGCTTATGATGTATTTTAATCTACAAAATTTTCATTGAAAAACCTTTATAAATAAAGTACCTATTTCACTTGTCAACTCCTATATAAAGGGTTAGTAAGAAAAAACAAATATTTTAATAAAGCCACGTTTATACAATACGACTATCAACTTTTGTTTTTGAAATGAGAACTTAAATTTTGTCAAATAAACTCATGCAATTTCTAGGCAACTATATTTTTACTTAATATATTACAATTGATAGTTGAATACTAGTTTTAAAAAGCAATGTAATATTTTATGTATTTATACACACATATTTTCATCAATGTTGCAAAGTATCTTTATATACCGGGTGACAACAGAAACAGGTACGGGCCCATATGCTTTTAACTTACGAATATTTTCTTATGTTTATGAGTAAAAATATGTCATAAGATCCTACTTATCTGCTAAATATTTAAAAAGTATCGTTTTAATTTTAAATGGAACACCTAGTATATTTTTGCAAATGTTTATTTGTTAGTCCGTTTTTCATATAATTCCTAATTTTCAGTGGTTTTGGTAACTTTTTTAATACTCGATCAAAACGAGTATTTTTGTACTTTTACGTGATACCATGGTATCTAGCGGGTTGCATTTGAAAAAAATACCTAAATACTAATTATGTCTTTTATGCGCGCAAATTACTCAATTTTAAATAATGTGGCAAAGTTATATTTTTTTTCAATAATTCCATTGTATTTAGATGTTGTTTCTGTAATTTAGTCTATTTCTGGTTAAACCGAAAATGATACTTGTGATGTATTCTAACCCATAAAAATTTCATTAAAAAAAAATTCATAAATAAAAAAGATATTGGTACTTGTTTCAATTTTTACCCGGTATATATTTATTCTAAAGATATTTTAAACAACTAAAATTTTTATTTAACTGGAACACCCTTAATATATAATTGTTTTTTAATTCAGTTTGTTTAAAAAAAAATTAGATCTATACGTACTTAAATTTATATGTCAAAAACTTACTTAAAGTCAATACTTGCCGAAATATTTTAATATATTTTCAAAAACAAAAAAATGTGAATGTAAACAAAATAATTTAGTAACTTGCATGTTATTTATTTGAAAATATGAACGTTAAAAATTAATGATAAATCTCAATTTTGCTTTAGCCGTAGTAAATAGGTGACTTTTGATTTTTTAAACAAAACAGCCGTTAGTATTTATATACATTCCAACATTCTTCTTAAATTTTGAACGTAAATATATTGTTGGGGGGAAAGTTTAAGTAACCTCTAGTTTTAATATTGCTATATCAATTAAAATTATTAAATTATACAGTACAAAATGTATCAGTAAAAAATAAACCATGCTTCCGCTTAAAGAAACTTTCAGAAATAAATAGCTATTAACAACTTTGTCTAATGCTTCTATAGCACTGTGCAATTTTTTATAATTATTGGTGTCTCAACATATTGACCTGATAATTTTATTTTAATTTACTATTAAATCATATTTGTTTGAAAACTACGAATGTTTTTATTGTAATATAAGGTATAAACATATGAAGAACACAATATCCGATAAATGACTACCTCGACCATGTATGTCAACGTTGAATCTTTTAACAAAAATGTCAATGAAATTTTGAAACTACAATTCCACATAGTCCACACGCCACGCGACCATAAAACTTTCTCACTTTCTGCAATGACTGCATGAATTTTCACAATTTTACAGTTGTCAAAGATTAGTTCTTGCCACAGAAAAATGACATTTTAAAATAATATAAAACGATGTTCTTCGGAATTCTTTAAGAAAAAAAAGGTTTATTGTGTAATTTAATAAAACACATAAATTGCATTTTTGGACGGTTATACGTTCAAATGTAATTAAAACTGCAACTTAAGATCATGCGGACGTTGAGACAATGTAGAGTAGTATTGAAACAAACATAACATAAGAAATGTGAACAATCGGTACATTTAGAACTTGCAAAAAAAAGTAATTACATACCTTAATTTCAAGTTATAAGTAATATAATATAATACATTTTTACAATACGTTCCATAAGTAATCTATTAGATGAAAATTACAACCAAGCAAAGAGAGACAAAAGAAATTTATAATAGATTATATTATTTGGATTGTTGAAACATGATCATTTTTTTAATACTCCCGCAGTAACTAAAGTTACAAACTTAATAAAATTGTATGTGTGACCCTACAAAAAAACCATTTGTGTGTTTTATTGAATTACACAATAAACCTTTTATTCTATGATCAATTTAAAATCATTTGACAATTTTGAGACACCCAATCAAAACATCTATAGTTTTTGAAATACGGTATTTTATTGGTTAAATTTTAAATAGCAGCAAATAGAATGTCGTGATTCAAAAACTATACAAAATTTGGTGAAATTTTTTTTCCATCTGGTTGATTCAGATTTCAAGTTATATATAGAGTGGGTTAGATTAGTTCAGTATTCAACCTGTGTTCCGCGGAACCCTGGGGTTTTGCTGAACATTATCAGGGGTTCTCTTTAATTATTTAAAATATTGTTTATTTCCCATATAAACAATTAATCAAAACGGTTTTATAAGGATTTTGCTAAATTTGTTGAATTAAATCACTTTGTATCTCAGAGCAAATTTAGACTGTTTTCCGTGAAACAGCTCAACTCAATATAGATATCAAAATTATTTTAACTTTTTGCTTTGAAGTAAAAAAAAATTGTTTAAACTGTAGGGTTCTATAAACGTAAAAAGACTGAAGACCACTGGATTAGATTAACGGCAAGGCAATTTGATCTTACGAAACTACGCGATGATGATGATGATCGAAATGATGGCAAAACTGAGACTAATGCATTGTTTAAGACTCTCGGTTTCTTTAGGTTAGATTAAGATATAACAATGTTGTAAGTTGTAAGTTGTAAGTTGTAAGTGTAATCTCAAGAAACTGCGCGATGTGAAAATGAGTTGGTGAAAAAACGTACACTAAACTATGCCACTAGGTTTGTCCAGATTAGGCTAATTAGAGCAACGTAGGGTTACGTTGTCTGTGGCGTAGTTTAATCCCAGGAAACTGCATCATGAGAAAACAAAGTGGTGGAGAAAAGTTAACAAAACCGAGGTTGGTAGTCTGCAAGTATAAGTAGACGGCACATTGTAGATTAGAAACATCGGTAGGCCGCACTCAAGATTTGACATAAAAAAATGCATAATGATAATGCACAGTTTTTGTCTAATCTTTAAATCGAGATGTAGTAATAGCTTTATCAAAAATAGTCAAAAGGGCAAGTAACAGATTTTGGCCGTTTTTACTCAGTATTTGGAGGATATTATGCCACGCATTCATCTAGGGTTGAGGATAAATTATTTCACTGTATCATCACGCACATAATATAAATTATCCTTTTTTGTTTATGCCATTGATACATAAAATGTTGATTTACCATCATTATAAGTACAGGTCCTGGGTAAAGCATCTACTCTATTGGAATTAAAGTTTCTCTCATTGTGATTTTATTTTATTTTCTAATCATTTTTAATAAATAATATGTAGATAATAACTGACTCTTTTGCTAAATACGTGAAACTCGTCATAGAAAAACGTGTTGTTCCGTTCCAATAACTTAATTATTATTTATTAAAATCAACTACATACATACATGTTTTATGGCAAAAGAAATTGATATAACAATAGAATATTCAACACAATTGCAAATTGAATTGACTAAATTATTATATTATAGCATTTATATAGTTTCATGGAATTCAGTAAAAGTAAATACAAATAAACAATTATATCAGTGAAAATGTATTTGATTGGTAATTTTGGAAAACTAAACTAATCGAAAATAATAATACACATATCTTTAATTTTATAATATTATATTATAAAAACAAACAAAATTATCAAACAATTTGTTCCAGTTTTAATTTTAAACTATTAAAATAGTTATCTATACTTTCTTAATATTTATTTTATCCTTAAAATTATGATTATTTTATATTGCATGTATATTTTTATTATATTTTTTAAATCATGTGTTAAAGTCGTTATAATTTTGTGTTTCATATAGATAGAAGATTTCGAAGACGTCAGCATACTTCATATAAGAGGGGTCACAGAATATGAAGCGGGACCCATACGATGCGTCGCCCGTCTGTCAGAAAAAGCGCAGTCGTCGGCGAGAGAGCGTGTGCATTCTAAACAAGCTTCGCTCTGTGCCAGCTGCAGTACGAAGTTGATAGTAGTGACTGACGTTCAAGAACAATTTAATAAATATAATTTCGTTTTAAAAAGTAGTGATACTATGAAGGATGAGTGCTGTGGTGATCCAACTACTCCTGTGATTCTACGTGGGCCGCAGGATAATAAAGCTCTCGTCGGCGGCAGAGTTTTGCTGAAAACAACTTACATTGGAAATCCAGAACCAACTGTGAAATGGATGCGCGCTGTAAGTTCAAATATATTTAATTATTGATTGATTAAATATATTAATATAAAGTATTTAATCAATTAATCATGCTAATTCTTAAATGTGAATCTATAATACTTTATTATTATTCAAAATATGTCTATAGGTACCTACTACCTGTAACTTATTAAAAATTTAAATTTTTCTATGATTCACGTCAGCACATAATCACTTCGTAATAAATATTAATGAGTAATAACAACAACTAACATTGCGTTATCTACAACAATCTTACAAATGTTTGTCGATTTAGTAAACGGATGTTTTCTTTGGGTTTACAAGTATAAACCCCTTTCCAATTCCGTCCTGATCCAATTATATTCTAAACAATAAAAATGTGTGTAATTCTACAAATCCAATTTACTGTCAATGCGATTTATTAATAAAAAGTGTTAAGTGTGCAATTTTATTATTATTCATAATTTGCTTTTAGTAAATAAATAATTGATAATTACATTCAAATAATATATTAAGTTTTTCAACGCGACTTTTGCAAGATTAGTTGTACAGGATGGCAAATGTTCTTGCAATCTGAAAATTTCTATTATGACTCCTATTTGCTTTGTTTTTTAAATTATCTGAACAGGAGTCTCAGGGCACTTTATATAGCACGATACATAGTTTGTTGAGTTTGCAATTAATAAAAACAGACAATTTCATTTTAAATTCAGATGATAATTTAACTAAAATCTATACATGTCAGATTTTGTGTTTCAAATTTTTAATGGAAATAAATATAAGCAGGAATAATGAAAATGTAATTACAAAGAGAAGCAATTAAGATAATATATACAAACGAATTTAATTACTATTAAATGTGTGTTAAACACTGCTCAAATGAAGCACCATTATTTTGAATATAGTAATTAAGAATATTCTTTTAATTTAATTTTTAAATGTAATAGGAGAAATGATTTTGGATTGATTCCCGATTGCTCATACTCTTCACTATTCGAATGATTCATATTATAAATAATGCTAAAATTAACGTCATTCTAGAATTACTTTCATTCTTCAATGATTTTTGTTGATTTTTATCATTATCTAATAAAATTGTCAGAATCATGTCAATCAATACTTATTTACCATTTAAACAAAATTATTTCAAACGTCAACATTAATTACGCAAAATAATCAAACTTATAAAATTAACCAATACAGAGAAAATGGTATCAAAAACTAGTTTCAAAAGGCTTTTTCGTCACTTATCTATTCGGGCACTCACCGCTATGCAGCTTGCGGCCAAAAACAGACTCGTGCTTGAATAAGTGGCCTTTTGTAACTGTATTTAAATATACTATTCATTTTCTTGCATTTGACGAGGTTTAGAAGTTATGACTGTTTTCAGTAACTTTTTTTAAACAAATAGTTACTACTTAAAAACTAAGCAAAACTCCAAAAAAATATTATATCACAATTTTCTAATTACATTTCACTTATTTTTCTAATGATAGTAAAATTAAAATTTATCTTACGATAAACTTTACTTTAGAAAACCGAAAGGAATGTCATCTATAAGCTTGCTGCGATTTCCATTACCTGAGAAAAATATTAGGTGGCAAAAATTGTCTGTAACTAATTACGAAGCAGTACATTTAGTGGTGTAAATTGTAATACTTGCAAGGTATTACCATTAATTTAAGTAAAATTACGAAATATTACCAAATACAGTTATTACCCGGAGTATTACCACTTATTGGTAAGAAATAACATATTACAGTCAATGTAATATGTCGCATGTGGATTATTCAATGGAATAAATAAACATTATTACTATTATTGCTGATATTTGTGGTTCCCCATCGTTCAACGTACAAATAAACTACGCTGTATTTAATATTATTTATCTCATTTAGATACAAAACTCTGAGAAACTTTACTAAGGTATACGAAGCGACTCAATCATTTTATCATGTTTATTTAGAGCTCAAAGACTGACTATTAGACTATTGGAGCAGTTAAATTTATGAATTATACAGTTGACTGCTTTAATTGAAATAGCAATCCATATACTCCAAAGCATATCCATTATTAAATGGGCGTTATATGTTTATGCCAATATATTTATGTACCACAGACAACTAAAATACTAAATCCTTTCTCTGTCTTATACTATGTCTAAGCTATATATTTACGTCTAAATATATATTCAAAATTCGATTTATAACTATAGATATATAGATATAGAATCTTTTAGATACACTACTTGTCACATCTCTGTTTATTTTACAATTTACATGTTTATTGCCTCTGCAAATGATGATCTCTTGCGATGAGTGAAACAATTGTATGCAAATATTAGAATATCAATATTTCTGACTTCTCCAAATAGATTTTTAAAATTAGAAATTTGAAAAAAAAAATGTTTATAACATTATATTGCATGAAATTAAAACGAACAACTATTATTGTTTAAAGTTCTATAACAGGGACTAAAATACTTGTCTACTAACATCGGTGAAGGTTCAATTGTCATAATAATATTATTAAATGCTCGGTTTTTCACCGAAGTATTTGGTATAGGTCTACACTCTCCGGCGAATGTCGACATTCTCTAATTTCGGTCTTGCACGGTAACATATGCATTAAACAGCAATTTATTTGTAGTTTTGGAAGTAACTGTTAGGCTTAATATCAAAAATATTTCGGTCTGTCCACTGTGGAGTTTCTTCTTTTTTCTTTCCTTCTTGATCTTAAACTAACTAATTCCTCTTTGTTTCTCATAATTTTGCTAATTTTTTTTTGACGTACTCTGTTTTCTTTGTACCTAAATTTTTACGATATTGTCAACGTTTAAACTTTAACCATAGCTTCACTTTGTTTTTTTCTGCCACACATATACAGCACACAAATAGTGCACTTGTTACTGTTATTTTTGCACATGTGCAATTTTTACTTAAATTTTGTTAAATCTGATTGATGTTTCCAGTTACTTGTTCTAATTAACCGGTACAAACGTCATGTTATATCAACATCTAAATATGTGCCATATAATAATTACTTCTAGTGTTCTTAAATTACATTTGAACGAATTTAGATTTTAAAAACGAGGAAAATTAATTTTGAGTTTTAATTATATGTATAACAAATGAAATATTTTGTGGGCATTCACTACGAGAATTTTAAATAAATTCTTTCAATTAAAGCATTCTTAAAGCGATTTTAGTGAATTTTGAGAAATTTCTAGATTTTTTATAATACATAGTTCAATCCAGTTTTCACAAAAGAACATTAATTGTATCTGCGTGATTTAAACAAATTTTCATAAAAGATGGGCTTCTTTTAGGAAAGTTTTCTTAGTGACTTTCAATTAACTACTTTAGGTTCTTTATAAAATAGAGTTGTATAGTATCTATTTGAAACAAATCAAATATAAAAATGTTAAGGTTCAAAAATTGAAAATCGCTCGTTATGATCTGAGCAGTTTGATAATATAAATATTAACAAATTGATTTAATAATTTGTTATATAAAAACAATCGTTCAAGTTAGCCAAGTGTTTACATTTATATTTGAAAATTCAAACTGTATTTATTTTAGTTAATATAGACACAGGATTGCCCTATGATACAGATTAAAAAGTAATTTAAAATTCAATCAATCATTTCTGTAGTACACAAGTGTGAACGGAAATTGTGGTTTTATTGTAACTTGCGACACATTTAATTTAATAATAATAAGAATCGGATTTGAAACAGTTTGTTAAGAACGCAAGTAAACAATTTCCTCATTGAAAGTATGTGTTCAACCGGATTAGTTTAACCGAGATGCGTAAAGCAAATTAATTTCTCATGGCTTCTACCATGACTCACTGTTGGTACTTCAATGTTAGCGGAATACCTTGCACTGCCACTTTTATGCGAATGTAAACTGTAAATAATAAAATGTAAAATCATTTCTTAAATAAATGCATCAACCAATTTAACAAGGTCTAATCAGATGTAAACCATTAATTATAAATAGGAAATTCTTCACATGTAATTAATTATCCTTAAATACAATCTTGACAGATTAAATTATTTTTAAATTCGTTCAGTAAAAAAATACATTTTTCTTAATTTGAACCATATATGGTATTTTAATTGTTGTTTTAATAATAGTTCTCATTTATATTCAGCAACATATTCAAATTGAGACTATTCAAGGTCGGTTTAATTGCTGTTACAGATTATATACTATGAAGAAATATAGTCACTTGGTTTTATTAGCAGACTTGCAATAAGATAGAAAAGATAATTTTTAGTATCACTTATTATATTATATTTATATTAAATATAGACTTATATAATACAAATTATACAATCTTAAAACGATATTAATTTCGTAATTTTGCTACTTTTTATATCTTAACATTGTTAACCACATTCTAAACCGCACAGATTTGTTCACCCGTTTAAGAAGTAATTATGAAGGAACGATTAAGATTTAAATACTGTAATTTTTTATAAATTAATACCTAGACTACATAAATTCTAAAATGAAAATACCACTACGTCGGGTCTTTTTTATAGAAACGCTACTTCTTTAGTGGTTTATTTAGAGCGTTGCAGGAGATTTCACAATAGATTCAAAGTGTTTTCATTTCAAATGTCAGTAAGTCTAACGGTAAAATGTAGCACATTTTATAATATATTCCACAAATAAAAATTAAGACTAAAACGTTCTGATGGCCGTTTTTGTTTTTAGACAATTGTTACAAATTTATTAATCATGAGTAAATCAAATTGCCTGCCTGTTGTTATCTATAGGTAAACATTAATAAAAATGTACTAATACATATAAATATGAAAATGTTACGGTTTACATTATTCTAATTTTTTGCTCTGTTTGAAGCGTCTGAGAGCACATCAACTTTGAGTGCAAAGTTCTAAATAAAATGAAATATCCAAATTGACAGTTATATTAGATATATTGCATGATTACCATTGTAGATATAATCAAACAAATAAAATGAATATAATTTACCAAGGAAGACTCTGTTTCTTTGGCAATTACCTTTGCCTTTAATTCTTTAGCTATTCTAATTGATAATACTACCAGTGTTGTACAGTTGAATGAGATTACATATACATATAAATATGTCGTCTAATACTACTTACCTTTATAAAAATATTGAGTTCTGAACTTTGCACAAATAAAATGTCAAGATAACTTACACTAACAATAATTGAATTTAATATTGACCGTTAGCGCTAAACTGTTTTATTACTTTGGCATTAAATATTCCAAAACAATTTACATTGAGTGAACATTTTTTGATGCGATGTTAAGTCTTGAACACAACGAAATAGACCTACTTTCAATGAATCAAATAATGTGAAGTCTTTTGCAATGTTTTCTTTCGAGACATATTATAGTTAACAATAAAATTAGTAATAAACCTGTTGCACACTAAAACCTTTTTAATGATAATATACAATACTACAATACTTATAAGTAAGGTATTTGAAAAATTTATTAATGTAAATTAAATATTATCTCGGAGTTATATTCTATAATCACAAAACGATTAGAATTATTAGTCAATTCTAATCGTTCTATAACTTTTATAAGGACTGAATATAATTTGTTAAACTCGAGAACATTTAAAATGAGTAATATACATATGGGGGAAAATAAAATGATGATGCATAATAAAAAATTTATAAAAACAAATTCAAACGTATTACTATCAATATTGTAAGTGCAACTGCTGTCGCAAATTATATGCCATCGAATTTAATAGATGACCATATTAGCTTTTAATAATAAAATGTTTAGATTAAGTTGACCTTAAAATGTGGTTACATTGCATATTGCTAATGCCAATAACAATAAACAGTTGTAAGAACAGTATGGTACTGTTTTTAAAGATAATACTCAATATTGAATTTTCTACCTGCGTATTGTCATACGTGGTTTATATTTTACTTAATCATTCTACATGAATCAACACCGACAAAAAATTACAATGTATGATTAAAGAATTTAGGTCTACACATTTATTTTGCGTGCATTGCTAATAGATCATAAGCTTGCAATTGTACATCTTGCTTCTAAATTGTTTTTTTGTCTCAAAACTACATGTAATTGTTGGTTCTGAGGACCAATTACTAAACAATTGAAGTTACTTTAGGTTTTTGGGAAATCTAACTATATTTTTCTAACTATTTTGGTTTTGGAATCGAGTTCCCAACTTTGAAATGCGTTTTCAACTTTAAAACTGCTATTTTTGGTAACCAACAGCGAAATTATCAAAGACTTTGTACAGATTACTAACTACAACTTAAATTTATTGTTAACAGTACTGGGATAATAATAAAATCATCTTTTCAAATTGCATTTTGATATTCTGACCTCTAACCACAAAATAGCTGAAGTATTTGTGCAGACTACTATCTACAAATTATTTTTTATGATTGTTAACCATTCCTGTCTTTACAATTGATCATTCCTGTTTTAAATTGCATTTTGAGCTTTAAAACTGCAATATTGGTTAATTGTGTCGTTCTGCCTTTAAATTGCATTTTGAACTTCAAAACCGCCGTTTCTTCATTTAATGGACTCAGGTTAACTTATAACAAATACAAATACTCTTTTTATTATATATATATATATATATATATATATATATATATATATATATATTAAAATAAATAAAATATTTATTATTAAAAATTTTATCTTAAGAAAACTGGCACACAAATATGGGACAGTAGTTT
>JARJEC010040967.1:0-19297 GCA_030264575.1 Tachinus sp. AB-2021 | reverse complement strand
TATGTATATATATATATGTATTTATATATATATATATATATATATATATATATATATATGTATATATATATATATATATATACATTATGCATGCATGGGTATATATATATCATAAACAATATGAAAAAAGATGCAACGTAAATCCATTTTTGTGGAGCCCTTACAAAGTTTGTTATAAGAGAAATAATTTTAGATACATTTTGGTTTGCTGTCATCATATTTGCTATAACCACTAAAAATAAGCATTTGTTATTACCGGGCTTTACTGTATTCAAAATGTTTGTTTTTCATATTCATTCTATGTTGGTTTTAATAAGAACTATGATAGATCTGGACGTACATAATTTTGACCAGGGAATATAATACAAACTTATGTTTTTGATTTGTAAACATCAGGGGTCAAAAATATTATTATAAATGATAAATATTCAACTTTTAATATATCGTTGGTTTACAGCAGAAAGTGACAAAAAAAATTTTAGTTTATGAATTTTAAACATAAATGTATCTAAAAACAAGTTATCTTTTTATTAGGTATTTTCTAAATCCATTTTCTAAGATTATTATTATGATAGAGAATCAATAAAATCCATTTGAACCGCTAAATTTTAATGATTAATCGTGCAATCAAACTGATATGATTCAAAATGATGAGAAATGGACTTTGTCAATTTCTCCTGTATACCAATGATATATATATATATTTTGAAAACAAAACATTTATATGGATTATTTGAATGCTCTGCAGTGTAAGTTTTCTCGAAGATTGCATCCTCTTCATAGCTGGTATAGCCTCGTGGGTACCCACAAATTTTCTTAAATACATTTACCACTGCATCAGCCGAGACTGAAAATGGGTTAATATAATTCATCAAGTTATTGATTTTGAAAACTAAAATAATCACATATCAGTTTCCTTTTATAAAAAATGTTGATTTTTAACACGTTCGCTACCAAGCGTCACATATCGCTATCTTATAATTTACTGATACCTAACTCACTTTTTTTAATTAGACAACTGCCAGAGCAATAGTTTTTTACACAGTTAATAAAACTTTTAAGCAAATTTTATTTACAGCTGCCATTAAGTTAGATTAGGTTAGGTTAGGTTAATATTTATTAATTTAATTTATTAATTAATAATTAATATATTTAATATAATATATTTAAATTTTAAAACATGATTTACCAAAATTCACATTTTTTTGAGTTGTGACGGTCTTGTTCAGATGTAGCGATATATGTAACGATCTGGTTATCTTGAGAAATTATAATCACATATATGTGTTGTATGTTTCGTTGCATTCAATTAAAATTTTTATGCTTGTGGTTTATACTAGCGTTAATATGGATACATCTTGGTCTGGGGTTCCAATGTTTACAAAAGGTATTAGGTAAGAATAAATTCATATTCCTAACAATAAGTAAAACAGCTTGGTCTGTGGGGTGGGTTTTCTTTGAGGTCCCTTGGTAGCAAACATGCTAAAAACTATTTAAAAGAAAAAATGCAATTAAAAATGTGAAATATACAGTGTGAAATATACATTTGTTTAAATAACATAAGTTTGTATTATATTTTCTAAGTGGGATCCTATACAAAAAAATGTATGTAACTAAACTCTACCTAGCTGTATCTATCAAAAAATTCTTTATAAAGAAATTCAAGTCGGAGAGTTTAGCTGCTATTATCCATCGGGAGCACAGAATTTTCATATTTTTGGTTGGATCAATAAGTGTTCAATTAAATCAAAGTTCTTCCAACAATGACTGGGAATTGATTAATAGGTAACCAAATATGCTGTTATGGTAATACCAGAATATTAAAATCCACTAGTTTTCTTTTCAAGGTGAAACAAATAGAAATAATTATTTTTAAACTTTTGTATTAGGAAAAAATTGCTATATATTGGACCAAATATTTTCCTATAAACATATTCAATAGTAAAATTGTTACATTATAATAAACATCAACGTTTTAATTAACATAACCCACAAATATTTAATTGTCAAAATATTGCGAAAGTCTGCCGAAAAAATCAATAAACTGGTTACTTTATGTGTGGAATAATGAATTTGATACATCTATAAAACATTGTAAAAAAATATAGGAAGGAGACTTTGGAAGGCGTATTATCTACAGGGTGTCGCTACTTATCCGTTCACCATTGCTAACTTTGTTATTATTAAAGTTATAACATTGGTTAAATTAGCAAAAAGTACTAGTATTTTCATTGCAGATTTCAATGCTTAACACAGAAAAACAATTGAATAACTAGTTTATTTAACTTATAAAGAAACAGTTTTGTGCATTTGAATGTTAGGTCAAGTTTCGAAATAAAACTCTAGTGAGAGGGCATATAACTTGTCTATTTATAAGTTTAAGATGGTAATGCATTAATAATATTCTGAATTTATTTTTCTTTCAAAATATGTTAACATATATATACATAGAGTGTTGTGTGATTTTTTTTGTGAATATTTCATAAATTCAATTGTTTTTCTGTTTTTACCGCTTTGAAATTTGCAATAAAAATACTACTACTTTACTAATTTAACTGATGTTATAACTTCAATAATAACAAAGTTAGCAATGGTGAACGGATTCGTTGGGACACCCTGTATAGTAGTATAGATATAAATTCTATACTGTATAGTAGTATAGATATAGATTCTATACCATAAAGAATTTTAATTTACTATACAGCTTTCAATGCAAAAAAAGAATGGTTGATTATTTTTGCAAAATAATTTTTTTACATACTTCATTGTCATCAGAAGTTTTAAAAAAATTTAAAATTTTGAAAACCAAATTAGTTGTTTCTTATTATGTTTTTACAAAAATTCTTTATTACAAAGCTGTAATTATAGCCATATAAATATTGAAAACAGAATTGAATTACCTTTATTAAGTTTTGAGAATAGCTTGATGAAATTATAAGCAACAATTTTTCTCACTTAACTCTGAAGTGGTGATCTAAGGGGCATAATCCAGCGATACAATTTTGCTTTCCTGATAAGCACTATATGGAATTTTATGACGAATCATACAATAGCTTCTTAAAATGATGTATTTTAAGTATCAGATTAAAATGAAATTTAAAAAAGGTTAAGGGTACTATAGTGTGTTGGGTCATTTTGAACTGACCTCACCAGCAATTTAACCGTACAGTTTAGAATGCACCGACACACATCCATATAGGTATTTAACTTTCCTTTAAGTGGACACTTCCATCGTTAGTGTCCACTTAACGGAGATTTCACTGTATATATAGCTCCAACAAGTGTAAAATCAGAATTAGCATTGTAAGCTGCTCTTTACAAATTTTTAACACAAAAAAAATAAAACTAAAATATTGGTTAATTATTCTAGAAATTACTTTTTTGTAATTTAGTAAACAAATTTTATTTAGCAATGTTGTGTTTTGCATTTCCTTGTTTTTTTTTTTGTTTGATTTTCACTTTAATAATTTCTACTAAATTACCATCATATAATATCAATTATAAATTTATCCTACTAAATATATATCAATATCAGTTTTGCTACAATTTTTTAAATTTGAACAATCCGGTTATTAAAACTAGAATACCAAAAACCCGGTATTTAGTTTTATGTTTGGTATTGCATTTCCTACTTGCACCAAAAACATAAACAAAACAAAAAAACAAAAATACTGGACTTTTGCAAATAATAAAAAAGAAAGAACTGACATTTTTTACTGTATCTTAATTAATTAATAAATAATAAATTAATTGCAAGTTCTTGAAGATTCATACATAAAAATTTGAACTTTGAAATTAAGCAGCAAATGCAAGAAATTAAAATTAAAATAAATAAACAAAAATAATTTTCTTACAAAAATAACAGTAAGAATAAATGTTTTGTGGCGTTTCGATTGTTTAATAAGACAAAACTAATACACAACAAAAAATATTAAAAATGGTGTAATTTTAGAAATATTTTAGGATTTTGTCAATTTTGAAAAATGCAATTTTCTTATTAAGCCTATATCATTTGGTATATTTGAAAGAAGCTAAATGGGCTTTGAAACATGCACAACTTTTTCTAAAGAATAAAATTTTCTGAGACATGCGTAATAAACAAGTTTTCCATATGATGCTCACTTTTTAATGGTGACTGTATAATACCCATAATAAATATCAGACAAAAAAACAAACAAAAAATGTACAACCTAACCTAAATGGTATTTGCACACTTGTCCACTTTTTGCAGTGAGCAACTTTTAAGTTTGATACTGCATAGTCTGATAGACACTGCAATTCATTTTATGACGTAATTATTTTGCCAAGATTTTTGACAATTTTATTACTTGATAATAACATAATATAAGGATAATCCGACATGAGACTGACGTTAGCACTAAATACAATAATTGCACGTGTAGATTTAGTAAATTTTCTTGCAAGAAAATAGAACATGTTTTAATTTTGTGGATGACTGCGACTAAATATGCACTGAAAAGTTGCACGTAGAAAAACACGTGTTTCTATACAACTAGGATATTTGAAATTTCACATTTACTGTCAGAACGATTGAATGCGCTTGCTCACGTATTTAACACATTTACATGTTAAAAATGCAAGATGTCAATAAAATTTTATGCCAACAATTAAAGTATACTAACAAACAAATTGCCCGATAAAATATTTCAGTACAAAGTTGCGAACATCACCAAAATTGTGATAATTCTCTCAACCTTGACTACTACTAAAATAGTTTCATAGTGAACATCCCATTTGATTTACAATGGCCAATGGTTCACACACGGAATATTGATTAAAAATGTATACTTCTGGACAGTAAGTAGATAATAGTATATTATATTACAAGGAGTTAAACAACGTCATTTCACGTTGAACTCATGATTGTTGCCGAGATGGCTAAATTGGGCAAATGCTAAATGCGTGTTCACTTCGAGTGATTTGTACTATTTTTTCTTTAAGTTTTTATTTATCTTTGAATTATTATATTAATAAGACTATATGTAAATTTTAGAGAAGTTGCCAACTTCTGGTATAAAATTTGCAAGTACTGTGTACTGGAAAATACTACCAAACCAAGAGCCTCATAGACACCTGTTGAGATGCGACCAGTGGATGCAACACTGCCAAAGCGAAACTCTTATTGTCAGAAATATAATCTTTTACATATTGACTGCAATGTCTTGTTCGAATATTTGTTTTTAAAATCACAAAATTTTGTTTTTAAAAGCAATTAAAGTGGATCCTCGCATCTATTAATGTTTTATCAACTACTGACAAAAAACAAAAGCTCTATTGGTTCGTAATTTGGATCAATACAAAATAAATAAAGGTATAATATTATATACATAGTAAAATAAATAAAAATAAATTTTAAGGGGGGCAAATTGTTGTTTGCATCCAGCTTTTTTCAAAAACTAATAAAGATAATTCAATTTTATTTTCGGTATTAATACAAGTATAATTACAGCTTTACAACGAAGTATTTTGTTAAAATATAATAATAAATAACTAAAAGATATTTGCAAAAATTGCTCTTTTTGTTTAAACTTCTTCAGCGGAAAGATATGTATGTAAACAACATTGTCTCCAAAAAATAGCCATAAATTTATTATTTGTTTGTCTTAAACACTGGATGGCAAATGAAGATGTATTATGACGTAAAACAGTGTTTCTCAAACTTCTAGTAACCCATTTTTTAAGTTTAAAAGGGTGGTCTTGTGCACTTAAAAAATAGATATGTGTAGGCAAACACGTCAGAGGGGTTAATTTAAATTTAGAAGAGGTTATTTTTTGTTTAATTTCATTGAAACACTCATAATTTTGATTAACAGCAGATTTATTTTTTGTACCAATAAAAAAAAAATTGTGGTACATGCTTGAACCATAAAACACTATGCTTTGATTTAAATTTATTGTGATGAGCTCGCACATCAATTGTGAAATTCTAAACTGCATTTATATTGTATGATGAAATATTCTAGTTAACGTTGTGCAAAAGGTTCAAAAGCGTCAGATTTCATCAGGTTTCCTAAAAAGTTGAGTATTGTTGATAATTTACTTTTGAAGTCAAAACTTTTATATTGAGGAGTGAGAAAAAGCAGTGAGGCAAATTTAAGAGGAGCGGGTAAGATTCAGACAATGAATGAATGGGACTGGGGACGTTGGCATTTCATTTGTCCATTGGCTTGTGTATCCGCCGGGCATAGTGTAATGAGTAGCGGGGTAGCTGTGCATAAATAAGGCGGATACAAAATATGACACTGATGTTGACATTTATATATATATATATATATATATATATTTATGCACTTGTATGTGGGTATGTTCTGAATGGACATCTAAACCTTCAACCGATTTTCATCAAATTTTCAGGAAAACTTTTAACATAGCATAGCAGGTAATCCTGTGAAGTTTGATGTAGATTGAATCATTTTCAATAATTTTCTTGAACATTTTAGAAAAGAGATAAAAAATGCAAAGTTGGTGATTGGAAGTGAGATGGAGCTATAGTGCACTTATCTATTTTAAATTCAAATTGAATTTAACAAATCAATTATTATTTGTAATTGTCAGATACATAACCCCACTAATGTATATAAATCGGATTAATAATAATAATAATAATAATAATACATTTATTACCAATAAAAAACTTGCATTTTAGTTTACATATAATTTTAGCAATGAATTGCTGTGTTTGGCAAGAATATATTTAAATTTGTTATTAATGTCTTATTAATTTGATACACATTTATTAATTTATAATTTGAGCAATCAATAGAAATTGAATTAAAAAATACTAATAAAAGTTTTATGTCTGGTGTTTGTTCCAATCATATTCACATCTGTATCACTGACAGCACAATCCTAACCACTGTTTGGAATTCCCTGAAATAAGCTTGACAATGCTAAACTAAAAATGTTTTTGGTTTTGTTTTTCTATACCGGCATTTCTATGTTCAATACCGGTATAGAAATACCGCTTAAATTTAGTACGGGATACCGGGTGACAAATGACATTTATACTAGTGCATGAAAAATGCAATTTATTATGGTATTTGTGAAGTCGGTATGACTTCCGGTTATTTCGGAAACGACGACATTTTGTGAAAATTTAAATGGAACCATATACTTTTTCTTTGTTATTTTCAATTAGTTTGACAATTTAAACACAAAAACGTATCGATCGTCAATTTTTATGACTATGACAAAAAAAAAACATTTTTGTTTTTGCATCTAGGTGGCTGCAAATTGGTTAAAATGGTTCAAAACTGATAAAAAATTATTTAGTTTGATGTTGCTTTATTGGCGCCATCTGCAGGGTTACACAGCACACGTTTGTAGTTTTTGGTCGGGAAAACCGATTTTGCATTTTGTCTGTAGGCTTAATAGCTAGTTACTCAATATGTTTATAGGAAATGTTTCCAATTTATTACAATTGTGGTGAAAATGTGTAGAAGATTTTTCTGATGCAATAATATAAAATATAAATTATTTTTCATAGACGAAACTTAAATGTTTGTTAGTTTTCTCCTCCTCTCCAGCAAGCACTTTTAAAATTGTTTTAAATGGGATGACAAACTTTGTGACCCCTCATTGAAAGATCTTTATTTGTCGGTAATTCAGCTGTATTTTAAAAATGATTATGAAATAGTCATAATGTTTGAAAACCCACAAAACACGTCAATTTTTATTTTGAAGGGATCTTTTGACATACTGTTGACATGTATGTAAAGTCACCCCTCTCCCTACCAACAAATTTTGAATAGGATGACCCAGCTTATTACTTCATCTGATAAATATAATTTTTTTGAATGAAACGTCCTATATATGTCAACATATTTTGAAAGCAAATAGAATTCTGAACAAAAAATTGTTAATCGATTTCTATCTTAAACTTATAAATAAACAAGTAATCTGCACTCTAATATTATATCAACTTTGAAATAAAACTCAAGTAAGCAAAGGAAATAATTAATACAATTATCGTTAATAAATTGTATGGTTTTAAAGAAATCTTATGAAATAAAACTTTCATAATCAATAAAATTTTAAAATACCATAACCTACTTAAATATAGTAGTAGTATTTGTATTTATTGGGATTCACCCAACTGGCCATCGAGCTCGAGGTCCTGCAGTCGTGTTCATGTAGGTTATGTGTGTGTAGAGTTAAGGCTACTTCCGATATCTAGAGTGCCATTAATTGTTTTCCAATGGCGAATGGCACCGGCGGACATATGGACACTCATCCAAGTGCTGACTGTGCCTAACTTTGGCCATACTACATAAAGTTAGAGAGCATATAACTTGTTTATTTAAGTTTAAGATGGTAATGCATTAATATTTTTTTGTTCAAACGCTTTGCTTTGATATATGGTCCCATTTAAAAAATGTTATTTTTGTAAATATGTCATAAATTAGTTTTTCAATTGTTTTTCTGTTTTCACCTTTGAAGTTTTTATTAAAAATACTACTACTTTGCAAGTTTAATCAATGTTGTAACTTCGATAATAACAAACTTAGTAATAGTGAACAGATAATTTGGGACACCCTGTATATGTTAGACTGAGTACATCTAAAAAAAAAAATTAATTTAGTAACAAAAAAAATTAAATATACATAGTTGCTACTGATATAAAGATCCTTCAAACAAGGTAGGTGATCCTGTTTAAACTTTTAAAAGGTGCTTTTTGGAATGGAAGAGAAAACGGTCACACTTGTCCAACAAAAGATGACTATCAAAATAAAAATTAACATATTTCAGGGTTCATATTATTTTGATAGAGGATATAATAGACAAACAGCCCAAATTTTTTTTAAATAATCATTTACACGATATTGATTTTTTTAAAACTTTTACGAACAGCTTTATACAGATTTTATTTAAAATTTTTAGATAAATGGCATACATTTTTTTGAAAATGTACGCCAATCATAATCAGACTTTGAAAAATCATACATTATATAAATAACAAATAATTTTAAAATACATAATTTATTTTATTTTAAAATTATGCAAATGGAAAACTATATCTGTCAAATTTTATAATCTTAACATGTCGTTTAATTAATGTTTTAAACAATTTGTCAATACTTACATTGTAGTAAAATTTAAAAGAAACTAGATTAATTATTTCAATAGAAATGGTTAAAATATATATTTATTTTTTATAAAATGCATCTGCATGTAATTAATAATTCTACTACTTCCATGTACAGCGGTACCAAAAACTACAAATTGTTTTAACATTTCTATTATTAAAAATATTAAAAAACTTTAAGACACACTTTAGTTCAATGACGTACATAATTTTTTCTCTAGATTGCCCCACTGAGTAAATATAATACAAACTTTGTTTTTTTTTAATGGAACACTATATACTTTCATTTTCTTAAATACATTTTTTATTCTTTATTCTCTTTTAACTGATATAACATGTTTGTTTTAGTGGTACATAGTTGCTACAGAGAAAATTCAAACTACAAAATTATGACTTTGAAATTATAGTAACTATAGAAAATCGTGGTGGACTGCTGTTGCAGGGGTCCCGGGTTTGAAATCGGGCAGCCTTTACTTGGAGTGTCGAATTTTTCAGATTAAGGAAAAGTTGCATTGAGCACACTTTCCTTTGAATAGGAAGAAAAACTAGGTCTTGTGTACTGTCTAGATGTTACATGTACGTTAAAGAACCAATAATTCAGGTTGGAATTACTAACTTACCGGCAAATTTCCGAGATGTGGTAGTTAAGCTCTGGCGTCGGTGAGGTGTCGGTGATTAGTTTCAAAAAGGGGACAGAGATAGACTAACGTTAAATAATGCATCAAAGAAAAAGAATGAAAACGTTAAAAATTACATGATTTTAAAACGTGAATTTAATTTTTAGCAACAACTTAAATGTACATATAGCATATTGTATCAGGTAAAATAGAATACAAAACGTAATTAAAAAGTGAAAATATACTGGGTGTTTTGTAAAACCACTGAAAAAAAACTGAATTCTATCAAAGTTCCTTTAAAACGTTTTAATATTTTTTTGACAAGTGCAGATGAATTTACTTTGTCTTATATATGTCACACATAACTCCTTATCAATGTAAACAAATCGGTTGAATTAATTTATATTTATACACATTTAAGAATTAATAAGTTGGTTGAAAGACCGTCTATGGTGCTAGGGGGGTTCCGGGTTTGATTCCCGTGATTAATAACTTTTTTATAAAAATTGTAATAATTGTTTACTTCTGATGTGTTGTCCAAGCACACTTACTTTTTTTTTATAATGAAAAAGTGTATTGAAATAAAACAATTTACTAAAAATCCATCATTAGTTTGAGAAGAAAATAGGTTGTAATATACTAACTACTTTTCTATCTCTTCTAATTGTTGAGATACACTGCAAAACTATATAATTTGGAACACTTATTACTTATTACTGTTTTGAAAATAATAATTTAATTTTGATATTTTTTCTTGAAATATTCATTGTTAAATTGAATTGGTGGAATGCAAAAAGACAACTGTTTTGGTCACAGTTCTGTGTTTACATAGGATTTCAAAATAAAATAAAATGATTTTATTATAAAACCATTTTTAAAAATTTATTGTATTGGAATAAATGTATTTCAAATCTAATTTCAGGCTCAATTGGAAAAATTACAAAATGAAATCTCTCAAATAGCAAAAAAAACTGGCATTTCTTCAGCTACAAAGCTTGCATTAATAGCCAAATCGGAAGGATTATGTGAAGAAATTCCACATATGGAATGGTGGGATTCAGTAATATTGGAAGATAATATGGAAACAATGCGTGATGGAAAAATTGCAATCAAAAATCAAATAATTAACAACTTGGTCGAACATCCAACACAAATGCGTTGCCCAAGTAAGAAAACTAAATTTTACTGCACATTAATACAAAAATGATACCTTTTCACAAATAAAATACAAAGCTACATATTAGTACCTTTTTATTTACCATTTATACAAGGTGTTAATTAATGTCGGGGAGATATTGCACAGGGAGATTCCTTGTCTGTTTCTAACAGGAAATGTTTCTATGAAGGTATGTATTTTATAAAATGCTGCCTTTTTGAAATACAGGGTAATTTTTTTTCATACAATCTTTAATTTATAGGTTCAAATCGTTTTGATGAATGATGTTTGACATATTGTGCAAACCAAACGTCAGCACAATATGTCAAACATTGTTCACTAATCAAAACCATTTTGATCCTGTAAGTAAATTTAAAATTTAAAATTCCATTAAAGCTTCAAAATTGTAAATTTACAATTATTAGATTGTGTTTTGTTTCCTAGTAACAAAATTTAGTTTTGAAATTTTAATTATATATTTATACTACTGTATAACTTTAAAATTAAAATATTTTAATAATTATTTATTATAAAAGAGTATGGAAATATTTTGAAAAGCCCATGAAATAGATATAAAAAATATACAGTTTTATAAAAACTATATAAATCAAGTATTCTATATATTGTAGATACCTAGAAATATTTCAATAAATATTGTTTTTGATATTTATCAATATTATTAAGAAGGTCTCACCAATGCTTCAAATTATTTTGACTTATGTATTGCCTATGTTGAACTGGATTTGTTACATTTTATTTATTTTTACATAGCTACTCAGTATTATCAGCTTGTTTTTCTCGATGTTTTTCAAATAATTGATATAGAAATTTATACATCGTTGGAACGAGAAAAAACTTACTTTATTTCATAATAGAAAAAAATTAGGTTCTCAACAAGTTGGGGGCGTCTTCCCAGACTCAGCCTGTATATAGATAAGTCCAAAGCCCCTTTTGATCACCATAAATAAAAAAAGTTGAAACAAATCTTACCCAAATTAATTAACAAACTGTTAATATATTTTTAGAAAATGACATTTTAAATTACAATCAATTGTTCACTGACCGGTTACTCAAACTTGATCTTAGTTTTGTGACCAAACTCACTGAAATCTAAAACACTTGTTAGTTTAATAGTTTTTAAAGCGACAAATAATAATTCTAAGTTTTTTGTTCTTTTATTTGTAGCCTCAAATATTCTAAAGTTGACATTTCTATTTAAATTTAAAGAAAATGAAATAACTATTTTTTTTAACAAAAAACTGGTTTTTGATTTTATCAAATTTTATGCTACAAAACCACTTTTTGAAAACTGACCAGCTCTAGAAGAGACTCCAAAGGTATCTTATTTTTACAAATAGTAAATAACAGCCTGTGATTGCAAAAATTGAGTCTTGGTTAGACCGTGATACACCATTTTTGAATTTATGTAGCTTTGCGTTATTATTTACACACTCTGTATGTTTAATGCTTTTAAATGTTGAATAAAGGGTTACATTAATTTCTGTTTTTAAGCTGATCCAATTAAACCAGTATATATGCCAGTATTTCTTACTAAAAAAGAACGTAAGAAATTGAGAAGACAAAATCGTCGTGAGATGTGGAAAGAAGAACAAGAAAAAATTAGGTTAGGTTTGGAAGCTCCACCTGAACCCAAACTGCGTATTTCGAATCTTATGAGGGTATTAGGAACGGAAGCAGTTCAAGATCCAACTAAAATTGAAGCACATGTTAGGGAACAGATGGCAAAACGGCAAAAAGCGCATGAGGAAGCCAATGCAGCAAGACAATTAACCGTGGAACAGAAACGTGATAAAAAGATTAAAAAAATAAAAGAAGATACTACATTAGGTGTTCATGTTTCTATTTTTCGAATTCGTGATATGCATGAACTAGCTTCAAAGAAATTTAAGGTTGAGACTAATGCAAAGCAACTCTTTATGACAGGTTGTGTTATGCTATATCCCGATTGTTGTGTTGTTGTCGTTGAAGGTGGAGTTAAGCAACAGAAAAGATATAAAAGGTATTATAAATAAAATATATAATTAACATAACAAATCATTATATATTTATTATTTTTTAGATTAATGCTGCATAGAATAAAATGGGAAGAAGATATTGTGAAAGATCCTGATGGGAATGAGGTGCCTAATAAGTGTTCTCTTGTATGGGAAGGAACAAGTAAGCAGCGTAATTTTGGTGAAGTAAAATTTAAAGTTTGTCCAACTGAAAAAATGGCTCGAGAACATTTCAAAAAACATAAGGTAGAACATTATTGGGATCTGGCATACAGTGGTGCTGTTCTGGAACCTGCTATTGAATTATGAAATAATGATAATTTAATTAATTTGATGTAATAAATTCATTTATTATGGTTATGTAATATATTTATATATTCAAAATATTACTTTTTCTACTTTTTTCTCTACTGATTGTTCACATAAATGCCCATGCGTTTGGCTCGACTTGGAGGGTGGGGACCGACGGATCCATTCCTCTTGCGAGTCGTATTTAATCCTTTAACTGCTACGCCAAGAAACACAATGTGGAATCTGTGTGCTGGCTTCTATTTCTACTACGTTGAAAAGCCAAGAGATGCCACTATAATTCATATTTGAATAAATTCCTCGTACGTATAAGAGTACCAATTTTACATTAATAAAAACTCAAAATGTATATATACGGTAATAGCACATACTCGCACCAATTTAAAATCGTATATATACGAAATTAGTAGTTAAAGGGTTAAATGTTGCAAAAACATTGTAATAAATAACTCCTAATAAAATGATTCATATACTCAAATTAAAAATCGAAATGATTTTAAATATTTTAAAAATACTCTATATTAAAAAAAATCTTTAATATAATAGGATCTTAAAAGTACCCCCATTTTGCGCCAAACGAATAATAATAACCCAACCGGTCAGAAAATTCTGTTCGAACGTTGTTCAAAATATGAGTAATTGCACAAAATTGACCCTCAATATTTACTCTTAATTCGTTCATGTTATTGGCTCTTTCATTTTGATGTCCATATAGTTTGGATTTAAGGTATCCCTATAAGAAAAAATTAGGTACCAAGTCTGGCGATCTCACTCACCAGTGAATTGTACCTATATTTCATATATTTTTTTGGAGGAATATGAGTCTAAATAGTCCATTACTATTGAGTTATGTGCATCATTGGAACTAAATATTGCCAAAATTGTTGATTAGATTTCTCAGTCAGTCAGTAGGTACACTTGATTTTGAAGAAGATTCAAATTTCCATTGATAAAAAAGGTCCAATAATATTATTCCTATAAATACTGGCCCAAACATTTACTTTTTCAGGATACTATGTCCTGAAATTTAATTGCCTATATTTATTTTTAATAGACCAATAACGAAGAATAGACGAATTATGTTTGCCATGTAAGGTAAATGTGAATTTGTCAGTAAACATGATGTTTTCAATAAAATTGTTATCCGCATCTCCGCGTTCTATTACCTTCTCACAAAATTCCATTCTACGGTACTGGAAAATTTCGTGATGGGTTTGGTATTTATGGGAATGATATTTATGTTTCTTTAGAATATTGTGAACTTTATAATATTAGTTTCTACTGACTGAAATTTTACGAATGGACAAATGTGAATCTTCTCCAATCCTCGACCCACACCAGTATTTCCTGCATTTTGGCATTTTCACTTATTGTGGATGTTTTATGGCATTTACAACTTACAATGCACCCTTTCTCCTTAAAATTGCACTGCTATCGTCGAAACGGAAGGTATATCTGGCCATCGGGATATTTTACATAAAAAAATTATATCTGGCACAAAGAATGGGCTTGAAAAGACAGTGAAATCATCTGAATTTTTTCATCAAAACTGTACGAATTTGTTATTGTTGTTTTTAAACGTTTAATGTTAAATATGAGCAAGTTATTGTAAGGGAAAATGCAATTCGCATTCGCGTGAATAATAGTATATTATATTACTAGGAGTTGAACAACCTTAATTTATGTTGAGCCCAGGATCGCTGCTGAGCCGTTAGCCAAGGCGGCTAAATTGGCCAAAACGCTAATGCTATTCACTCCAAGTGATATATACAATTTTTTCTTCAAAGTTGTATTTAAATTTAAATTATAGTCGTTTTCTGGCGAGAAAAAGTTACCTTTGGTTGGTTGCAGTTATAATTTACTTATATTCTTGCGACCTTACTGATTACGTCACAACTTACTCAAGTTACATATAACTAGGTAACTATAGCTTACGGTGGCCTGGATCACCGTATGTTAAAAAGTTAGTTGCCATGTCAAATATGTCAATAGATGCGTCAGTTGCATCACCTCATTTAAAAAATGAACTATTGAATTTTTAATAAATAATAAAAAAGTGCAATTCCAGTATTTAACGTCAATTATTGATTTATTAAATAAAGGTCACTTATTAAAGTGTGATTTTTTCAATTAATGTAGAAGTAATGTTTTCTACCTTTATGTGAAGGAAAAGGGAACAGTCTATGCATCTCGAATCATGAAAATTCTCGATTTTTTCTTTAGTGTTTATAGAAAAACAGACAAATTTTACCATTAGTGGTTTAATCCTATAATCCAAAAAGGTCTGAAGCACTCAAATGATTTAATGACATGTAATAAATATGCAATGGAATAAATTTATATTTGTTCAAAATTTCCAATTGAATAAAGGTTTAAAATATAAATAAATATAACTTTTTTATATATAATTTATTTAGAAAAATCATTTTCGTATTTTTATATTTTTGAAAATTTAATTATACTTTAGGATAAGTAATAATAAAAAAATACTTTATTAATTTAAACTGAAAGATTAATTATTAAATGGAGCTTATATTTGTCAACGTAAACGATTAATGCCTTTATTTCGAACTGTTAGAATCAATTATTACTTATCCTATATATATATATATATAATATGCTTATTTTATATATTAAATATCCTGATTATAACAATGGCATAACCAAAAATATGAATAAAATGTTTACCAGTATGAATAGAAGATTAAAAACCGAACTTTATGCACACTGTTTTGTCAATATGAATAAATTGACAAATAATAATGATAATTATTAAATTATACTATAAATAAAACCTCACATTGTAGAAAACTAATTTAATGTTATTTATTATATAAATTACATTATAAAGATTGAAAATGTTAGATTAATAAAGAACATTCAAAATTATAAGGAACTAAACCAATAATAAAAATATATATAATAATAACCACTAATAAGCTCAAAAATGATGTGCATATATTCATTTTTAGGTTAAGTGACGCACAAATCTCAAGGTTACTTTGGTTACTTTTCATTTTCTAGCGAGTAACATTTTTACACTAGTAGCGTCATAATCATGGGTAACATAATTCTAGGTAACTGATACCGTTTTCGATATAATTTACTAGCTCTGCCGGCGCTGACATCAAGGTCAATTTTGTTTTCGATATACCGGTGCAGTTAGCATATTCATCGTGCCGGCGTGTTCGATAACGTAGCGACAAGCACGAATCTCGAACTTTGTGTCGTTTTCCAGCACGAACTACTTTAGCTCGTGCGGCTTTCAGTGCAAATAAAAATGGCGGAATGTTTTGAAATGGGTGATAAACAAATATTGTTATTATAGTTTATTATCCTCCATTACCATTACCCGATGATGTAATTGTACAGAAATTGTTTAAATAATAAAAGAAAAAATTGAAAACTAAAAATATTGTGGAAATTATCAACGAAATTATTTTATTGGTGTACATGTATTAAAAGTTGGAAAATCTAGCACTGAAAGTTATACTCATGTTCGATTTACAGCTCCATTTGCACACCATCAGCGTTTAAACCGATTATCCTATTAAGTAAGCTCGCCAGAAAACGACTTATATCAATAAAACTATATGTAAAAAATGTGCGAAGTTGCTGACATCTAGTATTAAATTCTACCGCATAACCTTTTACATAATTACTGGTGACAGAAATGTCTTGTGTTGGAGTTTGGTTATCACTGACAAAGGACAAAAGCGATATCTATTGGTTCTTAATTTTCGCTAATATAAATATAATGTAAGCAATCACAGTCGTTTTCTGGCGCGAAACAGTTACCTTCGGTTAGTTGCAGTTACAACTTACTTGTGTTCTGGCGACCTTACTGATGACGTCACACCTTACTCAACACTACTCAAATACAACCCCCCCAACACATTACCTAAAATTTACGTTTCAATAGATCAATTTTATGTTGCAAAATTTACGTAAAAATGTTATGTAAATAAGGCGTTAAAAAACGTAAATTATATTTTTAAGGTAAATTATATGCAAATTGGTTTACGGTTGGTAAATTGTTACAAAATTTACATTAAAAACCGTTAATGTCAATACGTTTCTTTTACATATAAATATTAACGTAAATTCTGCGCATAAAATAATGTATTATAATTTGGGTAAATTTTATGTAAATTATCAACCATATTTGCATATTACTAAATATATGCAAAGAGTGTACGTAGTGTCTGTTGTTAGTTCATGTCAATGTCAAAATTTATTTTGAACGAACTATAAATGACGGAACTGTATGGTAAGTATCCAAATTTATTATTGATTGTTTATTTTTTGTTATAGATAGCATGGGCCACAGTGTTGATGACGAACATTGCCGATTGTGATTTGTGACAACTATTTGTTATTTTAAAATATAAATGATATTTTCACATTCCCTGTTTTTATTTCATTCATAACCCTTTAAATACTTGCTTAATTAATGCACGTCGCTCGGTAAGTACTAGTACAAAATTAAAAATAATAATAAAATTTAAATAACAGTTTAAGTTCTTAAAGGGCAACATGACATTTGTTAAATTTAACAAGTATCAATTATCTTCATGTTGTGCCTTAAATTTATTATCTGATAATATATTTTGAAATAAGTAAATAATTAATCAAACACAAACTCACAAATGAATTGAACACTATTATGTTCATTGCAAATATGAATGGTTTTCCAGATAGTCTTATTTAATCAACAAGAAACGTTATCAAATCACAATCAATCATATTTATCCAAGCAAATTTAAATAAAAACTTTTTTACGACACTAACCTATTTTGGAAAAACCACAGACAAAATAGCACACATTCTTCTAAAACAAAATTATCAAATCGCGTTTAGACCCAGCTGCAAGTTATCAAATATTTTATTCAATGCTAAAGACAAAATCGATCCCTTAAAGAAATCAGGTGTTTATGAATTATCGTGTTCCGAATGCAATAGTGTATATGTCGGTCAAACAGGAGTTTCGAAAAACGTTATGCGGAACACCATAGGGCCTTTAGATTGAACCAATCGCAAAGTTCATTTGCCAACCATTTTTTAAATTGTAATTATGTTTTTCCGAATCTTAATAAATTAAAAATATTACATACTAGCCCTAAAGGTTCCAAACTTAATTACTTAGAATCTGCCGAAATTTATAAAAATAGTTACCCTTTTGTTAATGTTTTAAATGAGCAGTCAGAATTAAACCTATATAGTTCACCTCTTTTCAATGTCATGTAAATTATTATTATTATGTAAGTTATTTATGTTCATTATTTTATTTATTTATGTTATTTTACTTTTTCTAAAAATATATAATCCATTATAATTTTTATTTAATCTTTTCTTAGTACTTTGTTGTGCCATTTGTTTCTTATTTATTTGTAATTATTAATTTTATGTAATCCGCTTACTAATCCCCTCTAATGATGCTTCGCTACGTATATAAATGTATTGTTTCTGTGACTTGTTCACACTTGATAATGACCTTCACAAGTCGAAACTTAAGTCGTTAATAAAATTTCAACTTTCAGTTTAAAATAATTTACATTGTACCAACAATATTTAAATGTCAGTTAAGTAACTTACAGTTAAATCTGGCAACTATGGAAAAAACTAGTATTAATGTGACTTCGCACCTCTTAAACGTTGGTGTAAACTTAAAATTACCACAAAATATTGGCGGTAAAATTAAATTATTTGTACAAAGAAATTATGATCCGACACTGACGATGTTTGATCGAGATAAAACTCTCGCCCTTGTTTTTGCAGCGCATCACGTGAGGTGCACACCACCCACCCACCAGCTGCATGCAGCCGTTCAAGGTCAGTGTTTGCATGACTTTGTGCGTTTAAAGAAAAAATCCTATTAAACTCACTCCTCATGATTCAAATTGAACGCGCTAAGTGAGAAATCTCAGATGAGGTGAGAATCTCTGAAAATATGGGTATAAGGAAAATGGTTAAAATATAAAATATAAAGCATAAAACATAAAACATAAAACATAAAACATAAAACATAAAACATAAAACATAAAACATAAAACATAAAACATAAAACATAAAACATAAAACATAAAACATAAAA
>JARJEC010040902.1:0-22866 GCA_030264575.1 Tachinus sp. AB-2021 | reverse complement strand
TTGCGAAATCTACATTCGTCAGCATTTCAAAACCTAGCGGTTCTTGAAATGCTGACGAAGTTTTAGGGTGGCTTCGCTTGATACTATGGATGTCAGTGGTACTATTGATGGCATCAATACCTTTGATAACATTAATACCGTTGGTGCCGTTGATGCCGTTAATAGCGTTGATTGCATTGATACGCTTGATGTTATTAATGCCGTTAATAGCGTTGATTGCATTGATACGTTTGATGTTATTAATGCCGTTAATAGCGTTGATTGCATTGATACGTTTGATGGAGTTGATACCATTGATTCCATTAATACCGCTGGTGTCATCCAAGAAAGCGATACCAATAGAGTTGCATTACAGAATAAATACAATTACTTACGGAATAGAGATAACTACAAATAACCTAATTAGGTTTCCAAAGGGGTAACCCCTTTGGTGGGGTGTGGGGTGAAACCCCATAAAATATAGATAATTACAAACAACCTAATTAGGCTTCCAAAGGGGTAACCCTTTTGGTGGGGTGTGGGGTGAAACCCCACATATACTGTTTGTTACATGGCTTAGAATATCCAGCAGAAAAGGGCAAGGCACAGCATGGCATAGAGTCCTGCAATGACGTCATCGGCCATAATACCAAGTCCATTTGGTAACAGTTCCCCTTTATTTACGGGATAAGGTTTGGTGATATCAAAGAGTCTGAAAAAGATGAATCCTGCAAGATATTCCCATAACCCAAGGTGGATGAAGGGTAAGAATGTTACCCATTGGCCTACCAATTCATCAATAACCACTTCTTGTGGGTCTTCTTGCTGTAACGCTTTTTCAGCATGGGTAGCGGCGTGTGTTCCGCTCCAAAATAAGAAGAGTAAAATGAGCAGCCGTCCAATAAACGGTAGAGGTATGAAGAGTATGGGTGCTAGAACAAGGGCAACGACTGAGCCAGCAGTGCCTGGTGCTAGGGGGCTTTTACCAGCTAGACCAAGGCGGGCATATGTTAAGAGCCAGTTGTTGTGTTGCATTATTTCTCCAGCGCAGGTGTTTTTATTTAAAATACATTTATTAGGTAATAATAGTTAATTTTAGCAAAGACTGTACAACTTCTGCAAGGGGTAAACCCACAATATTTGTATACGACCCATTAATGCTTTGTGCTAAAAAGGCTCCTTTATCTTGAATTCCGTAACTGCCAGCTTTATCAAAAGGTTCACCTGTGCTTATATAATTGAGTAAATCTTGTTCAGGCACATCCCAAAATGTTACTTGTGTTGCAACGCTTTTTGCCTCGCTCCCAAAAGGGGTAAGTAGACAATACCCTGTGTACACAGTGTGGGTTTTGCCTGTGAGACTCTTTAGCATATGTAGGGCGTCTTCTTTGTTTTTAGGTTTGCCAAAAATAGTAGTACCAAGGGTAACAATAGTATCTGCGGCAAGAATAGCGTGTTTTACTGTGGTCAGGTTGGGTAAGGTAAACTCAGTATCTTGAAATGTAGTGTTTGGAGAAGAAAAAGATTGCAATGTGGGTGATTGAGTAAAAATCCCTTTTTGATTTGGCATGCCTGCGGGTGTAGGCGCGGACGCGGGTGTAGGCATGGGTGCGGATGTAGGTGCTGGCGTAGAAGGAGAGAGAGGTGAAGAAAAAGAGTGGATGAGTTGCTGTTGAGCTACCCTGTTTTTTTGCTCATTCAGGGTGGGTAAAAGACTACAGGCTTTTAAGCAAGCCGCACGAAGAGCGTACAGTGCTGGACTTTCACTAGGTAAAGGTTCTGGTTCAGCATCATTTGGGGGCACAATAACTGTAAAGGTAAGACCCAAGGTATTAAGCAAGTGAGCCCGTCTAGGTGAACCAGAGGCGAGCACTAAGGGTACTTGAAGGTGATAAATAGCTATCTCTCAAGAGTACTAAGCAGCTCAGCTTCACTTTGTAAAAGTTTTTGAGCTATATTTTTTGCATCAAGTGAGTATTCACCTGCTTCAATACGAGCTTTGATTTCATCAACTTTTTGCTGGCGCACATCTTGTGTTTGCATGGCGGTAGATAGTGCCGTAGTGAGTATTTTTGCTTCTGAAGAAACACTAATACGGTCTTGCTTGCTGCCAGCCACTTGTTTGGTGGCGTTAGCAATGTTTTTTTGCTGTTCTTCTTCCGTTTTTTCTAAACGGGTCCGATATGGGTCAATTATATTGTGGTCTGTTGTTTTTATTTTCATAATGAGCCTCCCGGCATTGGGTTCATTAGTCATTTATAGCAGGTTCAAAGGCATTCTGGCAAATTGAATTAAGCCATCTATAGCATTGTGGCATCAACAACCCGCAGGGCTACGTGCCATAGTGTGTTCATCACAGCTATTTTCTCTTTTCCAGTAATTTCTTCTTCTCCGTCTTCACTTATCCTAAAAATCGTAAAATCAGCACTTGCTGGCGGAAATCGAAAGGTGATTTTTTCGCCAAGCTCGTCCTCAAGTATGCTAAGAACATCCTTAACAATTGCGCTATCGCTACCTGAAAATATAAGATTTTCAGTTATTTCTCGAGCAACTCGCTCAATCATAACAGCGCGGTGGCTACTGACATCTTCTTGGCTTATTAACGGCGCTTTACCAAGAATCTGCTCATACCGCATAAGGCGTCTTGCCGTCACAAGTTGCTTACCATATTGCAACAACATTTGACGAGTATAAAATGAATGAGTATCCATACCATATAATCCCTTAGTAGTGTTATCGGCTCAGATGAGGAATACTTTAGGGTATATTTTGAAAAAATAGATATAAATTATACCATTGTGACTGTAGGTTGCATCTCATAACTCTAGAGTATTTTGCATTCTTTTCCATAGAATATCAATTTTTTCGTGGTCTTTGGGGTAAGAATTTAGCGCTGTTTCTAAAAACTTATTTACTTGAGTAATGTCATTTGTGGCAAAAGCTGCGCGCGCAGCATAAAGGTAGCGTGTGTAGCCAAGGCACCTACCTTCTTCTATCATGGCTGTAATGGCTTCATCATAGCGCTCTAGGTTAAAATAGGCGCTCCATGTGTATATAAGACGAGACTTTGAACATGATGGGTCTTTTTTTTGCCACTCAAGGCAAATAAGGTATTGTGATAAAAATTCTTTGTTAATAGAGCGTACTTTACATAAAAGTTCGTAGTTTTTGGGGTTGTAGGGGTTTGCAGCAATATGTTTTGTTAAAAGATGTGCTGCTTCAGTGTATTCTCCTAAAGCAATACGGGCATGGGCCGCAAAAATTTGAGCTTCAGGAAACGTTGTGGCAAGATCTGTAAATTCAGTAGCTAAAAATTGAAAAACGAAAATTTTGTCGGTATGATACATAAGAGCAACGGTATCGTCATGACGTTTAAATACATCTGGTATGGTCACTTTTATATCAAGGCTTGAGGGATTAATACCATGCATGGCATGTGCTGCTTTGTAATAGCGTATTTCTTCAGCAGAGTACGTTGCATTATTTGCATTTCTATGCATGAAAAACCAAAGAGCTACAAGGCAGAAAACGAGAAAAAGTGTTGTAAAAAATATATTTTTGTATGCTTTCATAAGAAGGTGAACTTTTTAAGGTGTCTATGGTTAAAATACTCGGTGGAGTATGTTTTTTCTCGTTTGCCTTCCATTGCATATCATAATATGATTGCGTATTCTAGCTTGTGCTTAATCTGCATGAAGTCTGTATTTATTGGTGAAACATTTTGATTAAACGTTTAGTTTATATTCATTATAGATAGGGGAGAGATAGCAGTATGTCAAAAGAAAAGAAGGCGCAAGTTTTTTTTGCTGACTTTAGAGCCCGAGGCTCAAAAGAGAATAAGATTAGTAAAATTGAAAAGCTTTTTCGTATTGCAGGGTTTGATAAAATACTTAAAAGAGATGACCTAACAGCTATAAAAATTCACTTTGGGGAGCGGGGTAATGATACCTTTATAAACCCTGTTTTTGTACGTACTATTGTTAATATGGTGCACAAATCAGGAGCTAAGGCCTTTGTTACAGATACCAACACCCTATACAAAGGTAGTCGGCATAATGCTGTTGACCATCTAACAACAGCTATGGAACATGGTTTTTCTTACGCTACAATAAATGCTCCAATTGTTATTGCAGATGGTTTGCACAGTAATAATTTTGTTAGTGTACCTATTCATAAAAAATATTTTGAAAATGTAAAGATTGCAGAAAGTATAGCCGCAGCTGACAGTATGGTGGTGCTTTCTCACTTTAAGGGTCATGAGTTAGCAGGGTTTGGTGGTGCTATTAAAAATATGGCCATGGGGTGTTCCATTGCACAAGGGAAAAAAGAACAGCATGCTTTTCGTTTTGATGTGGATGGCGAGTTGTGTATAGCTTGTGGATTGTGTATGGGCAATTGCCCTGAAAATGCCATTAGTTGGATTAAAAATATTCATAATATAGATGTTGCTAACATCGATAAAGATAAATGTGTAGGTTGTGGTGAGTGTCTTACAGTGTGTGAACCAAAGGCCGTTGGAACGGACACACATGCAGACATGGGTGCTTTTTGTGAGCGTATGGTAGAATATGCCTATGGTGCTGCACAAACCAAAAAAGAACGAGTTTGTTATATAAATTTTTTAATAAATATTACTCCTGACTGTGACTGTGTAAGCTGGAGCGATACCCCCCTTGTGCCAGATATTGGTATTGTTGCAAGTTTTGATCTTGTAGCTTTAGACAAAGCTTCATACGACCTTGTCAATAAACAAGAAGGGCTTTTAGGCTCGCATTTAAAATGTAACCACGCCCCTGGGCAAGATAAGTTTAAAGGCACTTGGGAAAACTCTATGGGTGAGGTGCAACTTAAATATGCGGCTGAAATAGGCCTTGGGTCTTTAGCCTATGAATTGGTTGTTATTTAGTAAAGGAAAACATGAAATGCTACGGCGGATAATTTTTTGTTCATGCATTATGCCATTGGTTTTTATCTGTATAATGCCAATAGTGGCTAGTGCAGATGATGCAACCACGCTTTATTATTTGATGGAATTGCAGCGTAAACGTGGAGCACCTTGTGCAGGAGCAACAAAAATGCCTGTACCTTCGCTTATGCCTTCTGCTAATTTGGCAGGTGTTGCACAGGCTATTGCCAGTACACCTTTTGTGGCTGAAGAGATTAAACAGGCTTTTGGCGCCGATGCAGATGAAGTGTTTTTTTCAACTCTTGTTGCAGGTGCAACTACTAAAGAGGCTGTAGATACTTTAAAATCTACCTCATGTACTCGTCTTATGCATCCAAAATACACTTATGTTGGTGCTGTTAGATTGGGCACATCATGGAGCATAGTACTTGCCAGTAACGATTTTAGCTTAGCGCAAGAAGGAGCAACAAGTGCGGGGGATGGTGCTGATTCAGGTACGCATACAGGCGTAGGAGTAACAGAGCCTGTTGTTCCATCTGCTAAGCAGTCCGTTGGTGGAGCTGCTTCTTCACCAGATTTTGCGGGTAGCTCTACTGAAGGTAATGAGCTAACAGGGAATGCGTCAGGCTTTGAGTCTGTGCCTCCCCCACCACCACCTCCTCTTCCTTCTGGGGGTTCAGCTCAAACGGTACGCTCTGGTATTACTCCGCTACACAACCCACCATCGTTAAATTATGGTTCCACTCAAGGTTCTGCACTGTATTCTATGCCGTCTCAAAATTCTTCTGTTTCTCGCACCCCCTCAACCCCACCGACGTCTCTAGAAACTGGGGGAGGAAAATCTGTGCAAACTCAAGAGGGAGAATCTGTTCTTTTGTTGAACCGTGATGGCAAACAGGTTCCTGTGATTATTACTGATGAGTTTGCAGAAGAGAGTATGTTCAAAGGGGGTGTACACATTGACAAAAGCACACAGTAGGGTATGTACCTTTTGAAATAGCTTAGCGATGAAAAAAGGTTGTCTTTTGGTATGCGCTTGTGGGATAGTTATTTTTATGCAGATGGCTGAAAATATTATGTACTATTTTACCCGATAATCATTACCTCTATTTGCCGTTTGTATCCTTTTTTGATAGATACAAACGTGTTTTTATTTTTTAACAGTAAGGTTTTATATGATGGAATTTTGGCTGTATGTAGTAAGCCTGTGTAGTACAATTTGTATATTGTTTTTTGCTCTGAGTACGCCCAAAGCAAAGGCTGCGCAAAATGAGATAAATGCTATGCACAAAGTATTTATGGAGTTGCCCCTTGCCATTGTTGCTGTGAATTTGCAAACTATGCGCGTGCACAGTGTTAATAATTCATGCAAAAAACTGTTTTCAGAAAGTATTTATGTAGATTGCACATTTGCTACCGTGCACCCTGATGACCAGCCTTTTGCAAAAACTGTTGAAGAATGCCTCATAGAAATGAAACAAAATAAAGAGAAACTTTTTTTTTCTTTTAAAAGTGTTCAAGAAAAGCTTTTCTACAGTATTCCTCCTGCAACATTCTCTTCTACCCCTTCTGTTGTTTTTATACGGCCTTTTTCTGGTCTGTATGTAGATAATACTCCCTTACTCTATCTATACGCTCGCCAACTACCCTATGCTGTAAAAACCATTTTGCATACACGTGATAGCCTTTCGTCTTCTCTTATATTTTTTCGAGACTATGAAGGTAAATTTATTTTTGTAAATAAAGAATTTGAAAAAATGTATGGGATTCAATTGCACAGTATATATGGCAGAAAGCCTGAAGATGTGCATTTACCTGAAAATTTTGTGAAACATCTTGAAACAATTGATGGGGCTTTTGCAAATGGGGCTGATTCCGTTATTGAAAAATTTGCTGTTGATGTGCCTTCGGATGAAACATATGATTTTTTAAGTGAAAGCTATAGTGGCGCTTTTGAATCAGGATTTTTGCAAGGTATTTGTACTGTTTTTAAAAGTATGGATTGGGAGAAAAACAGGCTTAATTTATTTAAACGTGAAGAAAATTTATTGCAAGCCGCCATGGAAAGTATGCAAAGCTTGCTTTATGCTAAAGAAGATGTAGGACTTCTTATTTCTGAAATGCTACGGCGCATTGGGCACGCTGCCCGCGTTGATAATATTGATATATGGCGAAACCATGAAAGTTCTGATGATGGTCTTTTAGCAACGCAATTATATAGTTGGGTACGGCAAGAATATAAAGAAATCTCTCTTGCTTTTGGTTCGACTATTTCTTACGAAAAAGAATTTCCCCATTGGAAAGACCTCCTTTTTGCAGGGCAGTCAGTTAACTCTAATAGTGGTATGATTTCTTTGCTTGAGCAAGAGCTTCTTGAGCAACAAGGGTTTAAATCTGTACTCATGGTACCTATTTTTAATGAATCAGGCTTTTGGGGTATGATTCGTTTTGGCACCAGAGTTGATGTGCATATGTGGACTGCGGGTGAAGAAGCTATTTTGCGCACGGTGGGTATTTTTATTTCAGTTATAACCTTGCAGCGCCATATGCAAGAGGCTCTTGACCAATCAGAAAGCCGTTTTCATGACGTTTTAAAAGCCGCAGGTGAAGTGGTATGGGAAATAGACGCCCAGGGGTATTTTTCTTATATATCTGAAAGAATAGAACCTTTGATTGGGTATAAGGTTTGTGATGTGCAAGGCAAGCGCTGGGAAGATTTGGCCATGGATGAAAGTGGTGCGAATTTAACAGGAGAAATGTTTCAAGCCAGCATTTTACAAGGTTCTTTTAGAACTATGGAACATCAAGTCAGTACAAAAGATGGACAGGTTATCTGCCTTCTTTCATCAGGTACTTTTTTTACAGGGGCTGAGGGTATAGCAGGTATTCGCGGAACTTCTCTTGATATTACGGCAATAAAAGCTACAGAAAAAAAATTGAGCGAAGCCATGATACGCCTTGAAGAAACCAACCGTTTTTTGCATCAGGCTGTGAAAGAAGCAGAAATGCTTGCCATGAAAGCAGATTCTGCCAATAAAGCAAAAACAGATTTTATTGCCAATATGAGTCATGAGCTAAGAACACCTCTTAATGCTATTATTGGTATGACTCACCTTGCACAAAAAACCAACTTATCTCCTAACCAGCTAAATTATTTAAAAAAAATCAACTCTTCAGGGGTTGCTTTGCTTGCTATTATTAATGATATTCTCGATTTTTCAAAACTTGAATCAGGTTCAATATCCTTAAATGTCTTTCCTTTTAGCTTGGATGATGTTTTTGCCAATATGGCGTTATCTTTTAGTGACGGTCTAGAAAAAAAGAATTTGGAGTGCGCTTTTTTTGTAGAATCTGATGTACCACGCCATTTGGTGGGTGATGCTTTACGCTTACGCCAGATTTTAAATAATATTGTAGGAAACGCCATTAAGTTTACTGAAGCAGGCAGTACATTTATTCATTGCTCTCTTGAAAAAAAGACAAAAGAGCATATTATTTTACGCTTTGTTGTGCAAGACACAGGAATTGGTATTGATGCCGAGCAGTTGGATTCTCTTTTTTCTGCCTTTAATCAAGGGGATTCTTCAACAACTCGTAAGTTTGGGGGTATGGGACTTGGCTTAGTTATTACAAAAAGTTTGGTAGAATCTTTAGAAGGAAGCATTGCGCTAGACAGTATTTTAGACCAAGGGACAACGGTTAGCATAACACTTCCTTTTTCTATTCAAGAAGATGCTGCTGAGCGGTTGCTACGCATAAAAGGTGAAGGGTTGCGGGTACTGCTTTTGAGTAAGGGAGGGTTGTACCAAACCATGCTTTGCCAGATGCTACAAGATTTAAATTGTACGGTTGTGGCTTTTTCTGATGTTGCTCAGGCATTTGCAAGAGTAAGTAAAGCGGATGATTCTGGTGTTTCTTTTGATGTTATTCTTTTTGACGAAGAGTTTATTTCTAAGGATTCAGTTAATAATATTGTTCATTTACGTGAGAATATGACCTTAAGAAATCTACCACAAGTGATTGCTATGGTTGGCCCCCATTACGCTGGGCAAAAAGCTGAATCTGGTACAGCAGTGCCTGATGCTGTCTTGCTTAAACCATTAGTAACCTCTCATTTGTTAGAGGTTCTGCGGGGCTTACCTGATGAAAATGAGATATTACCCTTTGAGCTTGTAACAACGGATTCATTGTATTTTGGCGGTGTACGAGTTTTATTGGTTGATGATAATGAAATGAATCAGGGCATTGCTATTGGATTGTTGCGTGAAGTAGGTATTGAAGCATACGTGGCAAATACAGGTAAAGAGGCTATTGAGATTCTTGAAAAGTATGAAAAAAACTTTTTTAGCCTTATTTTTGTGGATTTGCAAATGCCAGAAATGGATGGCTTTGAAACTGCAAAGTATATTCGTCATAATGAACAATTTGCCCATTTTCCTATTATTGGCATGACAACGTATGTGACTGAAGAGGAACAAAATCATTGCACTGAAGTGGGCATGAATGAGCATATGATGAAGCCATTTAACGTCCATAAACTTCACCAAATTTTAAAGAAATGGATTGGTACTTCTCATAAAAAAGAGAAACTGGTAGAAGGTTTTCCTGCAATAGAAGAGCTGAAAAAAGCAGGATTTAGTGTGGAAGTATTGTTGGGTGCAGAGCACGATGATTTTGACAATGCCTGTTCTTTGATAGATGCTTTTTTGCAAGAACATGCACTTACCAACAGCTTTTTAACAGAATTTATTAGTGGGGGGGCTGTTGAAAGTGCAGAAAAATTAGTAGCGGTGTTGCGAAAAGATATTGAAACGCTAGGTGGTAATACCGCGTGTGTTGCTTTTGTGGGTATGGAAAAAGCCCTCAAAGAGAGAAATATGCAAGCGGTAAATGAATTGTTGCCAGGGTTTATTACATTTTTTTCTAGCATGGCAAGTAATCTGCAAAAAATTCTTGCTTGTAATGACAAACAGCTTGCTTTTACTGGTGAAAGAGGGGCTTCTGAAAAATTGGTTGAAAAACTTCACACACTTATTAGCGTGTTGGAGGATGATGACGCTGCCTCTTGCGAACTATTTAAAGAAATAGAGGAAGAGCTAAAACAAATTAATCATGCTGCTACTATTGAAGCAAACAAGGCACTTGCAGTCTTTGATTTTAGTACAGCCCTCAGTTACCTTGTGCCCATGGGCAAAGCGTTGTAGCTTTTTATGTACAATACTCCTATGCCTATAGGGTGCTTAGTGTTTGATAATATTTATGGTTTATTATAGCAAGAGTCACGAGTGCAAAGCTCTTTAACATTGCATAAAATACGTAGTAGCTATGAAAAAACGTCTCTCTCTTACCCGAAAAAAGCATCTTTCTTCTGTCGGTCATGCTCTTGATGCGCTAGTGGCTGCTCATGGGGGTAAAACCCGTAGACATTTAAATGCCTTATGGGAACATTGGGAATATGTAATGGGGGCAGAGATAACAAGCCTTGGGCAACCTCTTGGGCATCATAAAACAACGCTTTTAATTGGGGTAGATAATAGCATGGTTATGCAAGAATTAACTATGCTGAGCTTAGAAATACTTGATCGTGCTAATACGTTTATGGATGAAAATTATTTCACAAATGTTAAAGGGTCTTTGCTACAGGGGCGCCAGGCTTTAACAGAAAAGCGTATACAAATGACCTCTGCTCTTCCTGAAAAAGCACCTTTTCGTCCTCCTCAAAATTTAGGTGCCCTTACAGAACAGGAGCATAAAGGTTTTTACTATGGTAAATATTATCAAGCCTATATTTATGCTATGAGTGAAAAAAAGGTATAGCAATAAGAAAATGATGCCTAATGTATGTATACTTATATGCATTAATGTGAAAATATTGAACGTTACGTGCTTCTAGTCGCGTGTACTATTCTTTGAAATAAAACCTCTTTTTTCTATCTGATATTTCCTCTTATTGTGGCAATTGAATCTGTGGTTTTTGTGTAGAGTGTATTTTTTATATTTTTCAATAACTTTGTTTATGCCTTTGAGCGAGTTTTTATATGGAAAAGAACAGCTTTGAATCTATTGTACGTCAATTAAAAAACAAACCTATCCTTGTTGCAAATAGGGGTATTCCTGCCCGTCGAATTTGCCGTGCCATTCGTGAACGGTTTGATGCCATACCTATAATGACAGCCACTGATATTGATAAAACGGCCCCTGCCGCAGCCGCCGCACAAGAGTTGTTACTTTTGGGGAGTGACCCCCGTGCCTACCTTGATATTGGTAGAATTGTTGATTTGGCAAAACGGCGTGGGGTCGTTGGTATTCACCCTGGTTGGGGTTTTGCTTCTGAAGATGATGCTTTCCCACGTTTATGCGCTGATGCGGGGCTGGTTTTTATTGGGTCTACAGCAAAAGCCATGCAACAGCTGGGCAACAAAGTTCAGGTACGGGCACTGGCAAAAAAACTTGGTATACCCATTGTTCCAGGGTCTGATGGAGCTGTAGATGTAGCAACAGCCCGTAAAGTTGCTGAAGAAATAGGCTTTCCCATTATGCTTAAAGCAGAAGGTGGCGGTGGGGGGCGCGGTATTTTTGAGGTGCATAATGAAAGTGAAATGGAAGATGCTTTTATGAAAGCCTCTACCATGGCGCAGGCTTCTTTTGGTAACCCTCGCGTCTATGTAGAAAAGTTTTTGCAAAAAGTGCATCACATTGAAATTCAAGTCATTGCCGATAAATATGGTAACGTTTTTGCCTTTGATGAACGTGATTGTACAATACAGCGCAATAACCAAAAGCTTATTGAAATTACACCTTCCCCTTGGGAAGGGTTAACCCAACATTTGCGTGCTCAGCTTAAACGTTATGCTCAACAGTTGGTGCGTTCTGTACATTATTATTCTTTGTGTACAGTAGAATTTTTGGTGACTGAAGATGGTACCCCGTACTTGATAGAGGTAAATACCCGCTTGCAGGTTGAACATGGCATTACAGAATGCCGGTATGGTATTGACCTTGTTGAAGAACAAATTGCCGTTGCCTTTGGGAGTACCTTGCGCTTTACTGAAGAAACTATCCGTCCTGTACATTGGGCTATGCAGGTGCGCATTAACTGCGAAGACCCGCAAAAAAACTTTTCTCCCAACGCTGGGGTTATTTCTCGGTATGTTTCCCCTGGTGGGCCTGGGGTGCGCCTTGATTCCAATATGTGTGCTGGTTATGAGTTTCCTTCCAACTATGACTCTGCTGCTTCACTGCTTATTGCTTACGGGCAAGACTGGCAAAAGGTTACAGGGGTTATGGAACGGGCCTTGAGTGAGTATTTTGTAGGTGGTGTTAAAACAACTATACCTTTTTTACGCAAGGTTATTAAACACTCTGAGTTTCGTAATGGTACGGTAGATACCCGTTTTATTACGGGTACATTAAATCTTTTAGAGTATCAGGATGTAGACCCCCTTTGGGAACGCAATGCGCGGCTTATTGCTGAAATATCAGCGCGAGGCTACAACCCTTTTATTCAACTAGGGGAGTATCGGTCATGGAATACTCCACGAGTTGTAGCAGAATCTCCCATTCTACCCACTATTCCAGAAGGAATACGGCGCACAGCCAGCCCTTACCCTAAAAATGATACCTTGGCTCTATTAGACATGATTCGTGATTCAGGGAACATTCATATTAGCGATACAACGTGTAGAGATAACACTCAATCAAACAGCGGTAATCGCTTTCGATTAGCAGAAGATATGCTTGTGGGCCCTTATTTGGATAGTTGCGGGTTTTTTTCGCTAGAAACAGGTGGTGGAGCACATTTTCATGTAGACATGATGGCCAATATGACCTCACCTTTTTTTGAGGCAAAAGAGTGGAATCGTTTTGCCCCTAAAACGATGAAGCAGATTTTGATTCGTTCAACGAACCTACTAGGGTATAAGCCCCAACCTAAGAATGTTATGCACCTTATGGCTGAGTCTATTTGTGAAGATTACCAAGTATTGCGCTGTTTTGATTTTCTTAATCACATAGAAAATATGCGGCCTTTTGCTGAGGTGGCATTACATACCAAAGGGGTTATTTTTCAACCAGCTATTTCGCTCACTCATGGGCGTGGGTTTAGCATAAAGCATTATTGTGATGTGGTAGAGGCTATTGTTGCCCAAACAGCAAAAATTTTGGGTAAAAGCCCTGCACAAGCCGCTCGGCATATTATCTTAGGGCTTAAAGATATGGCTGGCACTTGTCCCCCGCACTTTATGGCAGAGCTTGTAACAGCTATAAAACAACAATGGCCTATGTTGGTTATGCATTACCACCGCCATTTTACAGATGGTTTGTTTGTTCCTGCTGTTGGTGCTGCTGCAAAGGCAGGGGTACATATTATTGATACCTCTCTTGGGGCAGGCACCCGCTGGTACGGGCAAGGAGAAACCCTTTCTACCATCGCTTACCTTGAAAATGAACTAGGGTTAACCACAACCGTAGATAAAAAGATGGTGGGTGAAGGTAATTATGTACTTAAGCAAATTATGCCTTTTTACGACCGATACACCGCCCCTTACTTTCAAGGTATTGATTATGAGGTTGTACGTCATGGTATGCCTGGCGGAGCCACTTCTTCTTCTCAAGAAGGGGCGCTAAAGCAAGGGTATATCCACCTGCTTCCTTATATGTTGCGATTTTTGACTGGTATACGCGATATTGTGGTGTACCATGATGTTACCCCAGGCTCTCAAATTACTTGGAATACAGCCTTTTTGGCGGTAACTAGTGCTTATAAACGAGGTGGAGAGAGTGAAGTTCAGTACTTGCTTGAAGTGCTGGAACATACGGTACGGCACGATGCAAAAAGCCTAACCGCTGCGATGCAAAAAGCACGTCTTGTTTTATTTCAAGATTGTAACGATGCTTTTCGAAGCTTGCTTTTGGGCGAATTTGGTAAGTTGCCTTTGGGTTTTCCACCACATTGGGTGTATGAAAGCGCCTTTGGAGAAAAGTGGCAGCAGGCCATTGAACAGCGCGTTGAAACTTCTCCTCTTGAAAAATTACCAGATGTAGATATTGCCAAAGAGCGATTAGCTTTGAAAGCGCAACTGCACAGAGAACCAAGTAACGAAGAATTTTTGATGTACCTTAACCACCCAGGGGATGCCCTTAAAGTTATTGAATTTCAACAGCAATATGGCGACCCTAATAGTTTACCTGTGCATGTGTGGTTTGAAGGGTTGCGTGAAGGTGAAGAGACGAGTTTTAGTAGTACAGGTGGTAAACCGCATCAATTGAGCATGTTAAAAATTGAAAAGCCCAACAGTAGCGGTGCCTCTATTGTTCGGTATGTGCTTGATTCACAAATTATGAGCACAGTGGTGCAGGTGCGTAAACCACAACTACCAAGTGGGGTTGACGCTAATATGGCAGACCCTTCTAACTCTTACCATATACCAGCTCCAAGTAATGGTGATTTGTGGGTTATGTACGTATGCCCAGGGGATATAGTAAAAAAAGGCGAAGAACTGTTTAATATTTCTATAATGAAGCAAGAAAAAGCCGTGGTTGCCCCTGTAGCGGGTATTGTGAAGCGGGTGCTGAAAATGGCTGATTACCGCGCCACCAAACAAATGATTCCTGTGAAAGCAGGTGAGTTGCTTATTGAACTTGCGCCTGTTCCAGCTCTTTGTACTAATCCTGAATGCGCAAAACCTTTGCAGCAAGAAGCCTATACATTTTGCCCACATTGCGGGCAGAAAAATAAGTAGTATTTTCTATAGTTATGTTCTTGCAGAGCAATGAGTTCATTCACCGCGTAGATTGCTCTGCAAGATTTTTTATAAAGCCTCTAGTTACCGCAATAAACATAGATGGGTTGTGAGCCTAAAGGCTCAGCCCTACTCACTATCAATTCATTATTTCAAGAATTTAATGTTCTCAAAAAACATCTCAACTACATTTTCTTTCAAGAAAGAGCACTACTAGGTTGTTTTTAGCATAAAGGTGAGATATGTATTAACTAATCATAAAGGCATCCGATATGATTAGTTACCGCATATAAATGTATGTTGTGGTATATAGTCATGTGCAGTGGCGTATAATCATGCATAGTAGTATATAATTATGTATAGTAGCACATAATCATGTGCAGTAGCGATTTTAAATAATCCTTGAGGTGCTTATGAGTATTCGCAGTAAGCTTTTAGTCTTTTTTATTTCTGCTATCATGGTAGCAGTTTCTACTATCGTTTTTGTTGCTGCATGGCAATTCAATCAATATGCTGAACATACTTTCCAAATGCAATCTGTGGCAGAATTACGCCGTATTGATACAGTTCTTACAAATTTTGTTGATATTGGGCGTAATGCGAGTAAACGCCTAGCTGTGAATGACCGTTTGCGTAGTGGAGTGGGTAAATTTACGAGCTATGTAAAAGAAAACGATTCTACAACCCTAGAGTATGATGACCTGAATCCGTATGAGCAACTTGCTCATGAACTCTTTATGCGTACAAAAGAGATAGACCCTAATTTTGGTTTTGTGTTTATGGGTGCCATTGATGGTGGGTTTGTTCAAGCTCCTGATAAAAATGTTGTTGCGGCTGGGTATGACCCTAGAAAGGATTTTTGGTATATTGACGCCATAAATAGCGATTCTGATTTTGCAGTGAGTAAAGTGTATCAATCTGCTGAGGGTGAACTGGTAACGAGTGTTACATCAAAGGTATACGATTTTAGTAATAATCTTGCAGGTGTGCTTTCCGTTAATCTTGATTTGGCGTTTCTTATGCAACTTATTCATGAAACGTCTATTGGAGAAAGCGGTTATCTTATGGTTTTTGATAAGGATGGAGCCATACTGGCCGACTCCAAACATCAGGATTTTGTGTTTAAAAATGCCACTGATGTATCTATTCCTGTTATCACAGAAATAAGCACCATTGAGCGAGGTTTTTTGGCAGGGGAGATAGATGGTGTTGAGCGAAGCATAGCCGTATATACTTCTGAGGCTTTGGGGTGGAAAATAGCAGCCATTATTGACACAAAAGAAGTGCTGACTGTTTCCAACTCTATGGTACTTCTTTGCGTCGCCCTTGGGGTAGTTATTACTATTTTATCTATTGTTGCCCTAGTTCTTTTGGTACGCTCTATTACGCGACCCATTAGCATGCTTATTGGTGCTGCGGGTGCTATTGCTGCGGGAAATTTTGATGCCTTACCCCCTGCTAAGTATTTTTCTGCTGAGTTGTTAGATTTGTATGAAAATCTACATACTATGGTAAGTGAACTGACAAAACTTATTGCAACTTCAAAAACAAAAAGTGAAGAAGCAGAAGAATTAGCGAAGGCAGCAACGGCTAGCCTTGCAGAAGCAGATGAGGCAAGATTAGTAGCTGTGAGTGCACGGCGTGAAGGAATTATGCAGGCCGTGTCTCAGTTAAAAGAAATTGTGAGTCAAACTAAAAAAGCAACAGAGCTATTAACAAAGTATATTGCTGAGGCCGTTCAAGGGGCAGCAGTACAAAGCAACCATGCTCAAGATGCTACAGCTGCTATGGTTGAAATGAATGCGAGCACAGCCGATGTGGCTAAAAGTTCGGTAGCAGCATCAGATAGTGCACGAACAACCACAGCTCAGGCGCAAAATGGCGCAGGGATGGTACTTTCTGTAAAGCAAGCTATTGGCGATGTAGATAATAAAACTTTAGCTTTGCAAGAAACAATTAGTAAACTAGGTGAACAGGCTGAAAATATTGGGCAGGTTATGTCTATTATTACTGATATAGCTGACCAAACAAACTTGCTTGCCTTAAACGCAGCCATTGAAGCAGCCCGCGCTGGTGATGCTGGGCGAGGTTTTGCTGTGGTTGCCGATGAAGTGCGTAAACTTGCAGAAAGAACCATGGTTGCCACAAGAGAAGTTGGCGGTGCTGTTACCCAAATTCAAGGGGGGGCTAATGCTAGTGTGCATGATATGGAAGAATCTAGAAATTCTGTACAAGAAAGTATTGGTATTGCCACAGAGACAGAAAAGGCCCTCAATGTTATTGTCGCTATTTCTCAAACAACGGCTGATCAAATTCAATCTATTGCGGCTGCAAGTGAGGAACAATCTGTGGTGAGTGAAAGCGTAACCCAAAGTTCTGCTGATATTAACCGTATTTCTCAAGAAACAAGAATCCTTATGGAGCAGGCTGAAAAAGCAGTAGCTGACCTTAGTGGATTGGCAAATAATCTTGAAAAACTCATTTTTGAAATGGAAAATGAATAGTTTTTTATTAATAATACTGAGCATGCAGAAAGCAGACACCCTAATTGAGGGCGCTTTTTCGAAAATAGGCAAAATGTTGAAACTTTATATAAGTGCTTACTGGTAGAAAGGAGCAAAAAGAGTATTGTTTCTAATAGAAAACTCCCTTTGCAACAGTACGGTGCATAGGGAGTTTTTGTATACATGTGTGTGCTGTTCAAGAGCTCAAGAGGGTGTTATCCCTGGCAACCTTATACTACGTTAGTGATAGCGAGGAGAGTTATTAGGTTCGCCTCACCATGTAAGCAATATTTTACTATACTTCGCATCGCATAAAAGTATGCCGATGGCTAGTGCAGGCATAAGGGTGCTATATGGGGTTATGTAAAAGACTCTGTGTAGTTGCGTTAGTGAATAATAGCATGCGGTGTTATTCACTAGCGTAATTGCATTTCTTCAACTACTTCTGCTATAATTTCAGCAATACAATCACAGTCATCCATTGTAAATGTTAAGGGTAACCGCATGTCACACATAGTTTCTAATACCTTACGTGTTTTTGGTAAGTCAAGGGTTGTGAGTTGTGGAAAGTATTGCCAGCTATCATAGGTACTTGTAAATCCGTTTGGTTCTTTGTGCCCAAACCATTTTACTGAAACTCCACGCTCACCCGTTTGAGCAATAAAAGTCTGAATTTCTTCATAGGTTGCTTTAGGTAAATTCCATTGAATAGAACTACCCACATAGTATTCACGAGGGTCACGGGTTGGGCAACTAACCCCACGTATATTTCTTAAAAGTTTTTCCATATGTTCATATAACGCATTCCATCGTCGCACCTGAGTATCAAGCGAGCGTAATTGGGGTAACAAAAGCCCCGCGCGCAAGTTATCCATGCGTGAGCTGTAATTAGGAGTTGTTTTGTGTATGGAGTTGAATGTTGTAAGACTAGGGCGAGAAGTATGAAGTGAGTAAAGCATATAAGAGCCTGAATACATAATAGCTCGGGCAATAACATTTTCATCATTAGTGATAAGCAAACCGCCTTCACCTGAATTCATATGTTTATATGTTTGAGTGCTATAACACGCCACGTGCCCAAACGTTCCACTTTTTTTATTGTTCCACGTTGCCCCCATGGTATGTGCACAATCTTCTATTAATAAGAGGTTGTGCTTACGAACTACTTCCATGATGCTATCCATATTAGCGATGTGGCCCCGCATGTGAGAAAGTAAAAAATATTTAGCACCTGTTTTGGTTGCTTTCGCTTCTAGGTCTTCTATATCAACAGTATAATCAGCGGTGATTTCCACTAATTCAATGGTTGCTCCTGTGTTTTCAATAGCGCCTGGCACAGGAGCAAGTGTATAAGCGTTGCATAGTACAGTGTCTTTAGCTGTAACCCCAAGGCTTTTAAGAGCAATGTATAATGCGCTGCCACAAGAAGAACAGGCAAGGCAATACTGAGACCCCATGTATGTGGCGAATGCTTCTTCTAGCTCAGCCGCATAGCCTTTTTCTCCTGGCATAACATTGTATCGGTGAAGACGCCCTGAATTGAGAACGCCAAGCGCAAGATCTATACCCTCTTGGGGGATTGGCTCTTGCAGGGTAAAATCTTTTGTAAATTTTTTCATTATTATATCTCGCTTTGGTTAGCGACGAGAGGGCATTCTCTCGTCGCCGCTGTTTTTATGTATTGTTATAACTTGGGTTGCTTGTACACGTGAAAATCCCATTCGTTGTTTGGGTAGAATTTTTGCAAGCGCCAATCACAAGCTCGCGCATGCCCTTCCATTCCTTCTACGCGAGAAAGGCGAGAAGCAATTGGCCCGAGTACTTCATTGGCTTGTTCACTAATTTTTTGGTAGGTGCATACCTTAAGAAATTTAAGAACGTTAAGCCCCCCACTATAATATCCAGCTTTTTTTGTAGGTAAAATATGGTTTGTTCCTGAACATTTATCACCGTGGGGTACGGTGCTTCCTTCTCCTAAAAACAGGGAACCGAAGTTACGTAAACGGTTACGCCACCAATCAAAATCTTTGGTGATAACTTGAACGTGTTCAGGTGCGTATGTATCGCACATTTGAGCAAGTACTTCACGGTCACCGCTGTAAATAATTTCGCCAAAATTATTCCATGCCGCCAGTGGGACCTCTGGGTCAGGCATTGCCGCACATAATACTGGAATAAGCTCCATCACTTTTTTTCCTAGCTCTTCGCTACTAGTGAAGAGCCATACAGGAGAGTTGTGCCCGTGTTCTGCTTGAGAGACTAAATCTATAGCAACAGTCATAGGGTCAGCAGTTTCATCTGCAATAACAGCTGATTCAGTGGGACCGGCGAACACATCAATGCCACACATGCCAGAACCACTGAGCAACGCTTTTGCCTCAGCTACATAGGCATTACCGGGGCCAACAAGAATGCTTGCGGGCTTTCCTGTAAATAATCCATATGCCATGGTTGCAATGGCTTGCACCCCACCCATTTCTAAAATAATGTCTGCACCAGCTAGATGCATGGCATAGCAGGTAGCAGGGTCAATAGAATTTCCTCTTGGTGGTGTTGCCGCTACAATAAAAGGAACACCAGCAGCCTTAGCTGTAGCTATGCTCATAATGGCAGAGCAAGCGTGGGCAAAGCGCCCCCCAGGTACGTAGCACCCTGCAACAGCCATGGGGATAATTTGTTGGCCTAGAACAATGCCCTGTGTGAGCTCAGTCTCAAACTCCTGTAAACTATTTCTTTGCGCTTGGGCAAAACCAAAAACTTGTGCATGTGCAAATTCTAAATCCCTTTTAACACTTTCTGGCACTAGGGATATAAGGTTTTTCCGCTTTGCATCGCTTAAAATAAAATCTTGTTCCCAGTTGTCAAACTTTTTTGCAAGGTTGCGTACTGCATCTTCTTGCCCATTACGAATATCTTCTAACATTTGTTCAACAATGGCACGTGCTTCTTTGCTATTGTCTTCCGCAGATAGCACGGCTTGTTTAATGTAACGCATCGTTAACCTCGTTTATATTTACGGTTAGATAGTGGTATAAAAAATTATTTGCCAGATTTAAAGAGTAACGGTGATTTGCATTCTCCAATTAATAAATACTTTAAATTCTCTAAGGGAAGAGCGTTAAGCTCCTGAACTCGCATTCTGTAAAAAATAAATCCAAGAAAACACCAAAAAATTAGCAAGATCCACGATTCATTACTAATAGCAGCAGGAGAACCAGGAAAAATAAGCAATAAAACACTACATATAGAAATGAGAGAACCAAGGATAGTGATGTATTTGGAGGATGCTCGGGGGAATTGCTCAGGGTGCAAAGATACAAATTTAAACGCAGCATAGCAGGTAAAAAAATAACTCAATGCTGCTGTTAGCGCACATGTGTCTGTAAGCCAAACAAGCAACTGACGCCCAAACCATGGAGCAATGAGTGCAAACCCAAGAACAAATATTATAGCATTACTTGGTGTATTTGTTTTTGGGTGAATTTTTTCAAACCAAGCGGGAATAAACTTACTGCGGCCCATGCTGAATAAAAGGCGTGTTGTGGCAATAAAATAACCATTTATACCACTAAATATGCCAGTAAGTACAGGAACAGCAAGAATGATGCCCCCAGCTTTGCCAAAGGCCATATTGGCAACAGTTCCTGTGAGCCATGGGTATTCAGCTGCAAGCATTTCAGGATAAGGGCGAATAATAGAAACGGCAAAAAGAACTAACGAATATAAGGCACATCCACAAATAATAGAAACAATCATAAGCATTGCTGATTTATTGTGATCAAAGCTAAATTCTTCTGCAGTTTGGGGTATAGTATCAAACCCTTGGTAGAGAAAAGGAGCTAATGAAACAACTGTTATTATGCTGATAAATCCAGCATGTTTCTCATTAAAATATGGTTGCATATTTTGAATAGAAGCAGTTTCAGTAACGCCAGAACCAACCGCAAGTACAACTACACCAATGGCTAAAAGAACAGAAAGAGTCAGTTGCACGTTGCTTGCACAGTTGCTTCCTTTATAGTTCATTAGACCAAAAAAAAGAACAATGCTGGAAATAAGAATCCCCTCACCAGCATAAATATCCCACCCTGCTATGGAATATAAGTGCCCAATCTCAAAAGCCCCAGGCAATAAAAACCTAGTAAGTAAAAGAATGGCAGTAGCATTAAGAGCAATAACGCAGCTGTAGCTTAAAGCAAGCCCCCAACCACAAATAACTGCTGCTATCCGTCCAAAACCAACAAAGGCGTAAATAAAAGCCCCCCCAGCAATAGGGTATGCTTTGAGCATGATAGCATAACTTAAGGCGACAATAGACATGGCAAAACAACCAAGGGCAAGGCCAATAAGACTGGCCCCTGGTCCAGACTCAGGTAAAAAGCGTGTGCCGGGTAGCATGAAACAACCCCAGCCAATAATAGCGCCAACCGCAAGAGCCCAAGCTTGAATAGGGATAATAGACTTTTTAAGTTCATTTCGTTGAGTAGATGTTTTTTGACCCATGTGCATAGAACCCCCAGAAAATGTTAGAACATTATTGTAATAATAAACAACCTTTCTTCCACCTAGGCAATGTACATAGCGCTTCTTTGCAAAGAATTTGTAAGCTGAGGATAGATGAGGCTGTTAGCAAAGTCAACATTTCATGAAATATTTCATGAAATCTTTCATAAAATCATCCATAAAATGCTCTGTGGCTATTTATAGAGTTTTTTACCCTTGGTGCTCTTATTGTTTAAGAAGAATGATTGTGGTGATATTGACTCATAGTAGCGAAAAGGAGTATAATAATAGGTATGAAGACAGTATCTAAAACCAGCTCAATACCAACAAAATCTCTTGTTGCGTATGAGATGATTAGTAATATGATTTTACGCGGTGTAGCGTTGCCAGGAACGCGTCTAGTTCTTGCTGAGCTTGAGCAAAAATTGGGAGTTGGGCGTGGCCCCATTCGTGATGCTCTTTTGTTGCTTGATAAGTCAGGTCTTGTGCAAAATATTCCACACAAAGGGGCAATTGTTATGTTGCCTCCAAGTTTTCGTGAAATTGAACTTATCTACCATCAACGTTGCCAAATTGAATTAGTCCTTACAGTAGAAGCGATGCAACGCGCTACATCGTCAGAGATAGACGACTTGGAAGTGACTGCCAAAAGAATGGTGGCTAGCAAAGAAGGAGAGTACTTTTTCCATGTAGATAGAGAGTTCCATCGACAATTATACAAGCTTTCGCAAATGCCTCATCTTGTTAGGGTAGTTGAACATCTTATGGATTTTGTACAGGTTTTTTTAGCATTGCGCGCTTATTCTACTGAGCATAAAGAATTGTTCAATAAGCAACATCAATTAATAATCCGTGCTTTGCGAGAAAAAGATGAACCGCTTCTTTCGGCTACGCTACGAGAAAATATTATGATTGGCTTGGAAGCTATACATGACGAAATGCAACGATTCTCAAGGTAGCTAGGTTTGTGCTATATAATGGTACACTCATAAACACGCGATTGGTATAGTGTTTATTTTGTTTGTATTTTTTATAAGTAAAATTATATTTTTACTTATTTTGTCTTAGTGCAAGCTAAGAATAAAGAGAACATGCGAGTATTTTTTAAAAAATAAATTATTTTTTTAAAAAAAGTAGTTGACCTTTTTAAAAAAACAATGCATATTCCCGCTTCGTCGCTTGGGGAGACCGCAAGTGACTTTTTTTCCGCTTTACCTGAAAAGTTTAAGGCTTG
>JARJEC010040901.1:0-10178 GCA_030264575.1 Tachinus sp. AB-2021 | reverse complement strand
GAAACCCGTTAAATTACGCTTCTTTTGATACCAAATGGACATATTGCAAAAACATTTTAACTTTGCAATAAATGCAAGTTTGCAAATAAAATTATGATTTTTGAAGATTTTTTCATAATCCGGTACTAAGTCATTTGTATTGTTAAACTCAGTAATAAATCAATATATACCAATATATGAAATGGAAACCCGTTAAATTACGCTTCTTTTGATACCAAATGGACATATTGCAAAAACATTTTAACTTTGCAATAAATGTAAGTTTGCAAATAAAATTATAATTTTTAGAAAAATTTTCTTAATCCGGCTTTAATTCATTTGTACTGTTCCACTCGACGATAAATCAATATATGCCAATATACCAAATTAAAGCCCATTAAATTTGCCTTCTTTGGGTACCAAATGGGTACATTGTTAAAGCATTTTAACTTTGCAATATTATTACAAAATAACTCAATGGGGACTTCTTTGCATTGGGTTTGCATAGACGAAATAAACTCGTTGGGCTTGCTTAAAGAATCCAAAAATTCGATAAATGCCATTAATGTGCCCGGAATGAAGATGCAATAGCTTCAATTAACACAACAATTTTATTGTCCGGTTACATTATTCACACCGTTAGCAAATATTGTAAATGAATAAACAGTTTGTTTAAGCGTTGTTTGGATATTCGGCTAAAATTTGCAAGGTCTTCGCGTAAATCTTTCCGGCGCAGTTTTCGCTGAGAAGATAGTCCATATGGTTGCACTCTCCCATGTCGTAGCCGTTAACTTTGGGCAGCATTAAAATCAATGTTAGGATATCAACTACAGGAAATATATCAGTTTGTGAATAGAAAATGTGCACTGGTAATAGTACATTCTGCAGATTATATTCTGGCGGTTTGGGTGTTCCATAGATTGCTAGATTTTTGGTCACGCCGTTGTCGTATTCTTGGAATTTGCCTTAAATGAGAATGTTATTGAAAGAATTTGAAGCGGAGTGAAAAGTATTACCCGTTCTAAATATTTGTAAAAGGTGCACGAATTGCTTAAATGAGGAGCCCTGGACTAAATGCCCTAAAAGTGCCGGCAATAAGGCATCGTTCAATTCACTTTGTCTGGTGACCAATGGATTGAAAGCGACTGCATCGCAAAGACCTTTTGTTGGCATATAAGGTTGGCAGAAAATCTGCACCGTTGCTTCGATAAACCAACTTTGCGGCAAGAAAGAAAAATCGCCGAAGATTTGCCTGTACAAAGTGAACTGAAACCAAATTAAGTATAAATGCATTTGCAACCTAACTAATTACCAACTTACCATTCCCATCCCTTCCATTGCATACGCAAGCTCTACGATGAAAAAATTTAGCTTTTCAGCAAGATGTTTAACGGTAACTGCCGCAGAGTAGCTTAAATGAGTATATAATTTATCTTTGTATTCCGGTTTTTTCGCTAAAAATGCGTAAAACGAAGTGGTTCCTTGCGAATGGCCTATGTGGAACACCTTCGGTTGTTTTGTCAAGTTGATGACGTAATCGATTGTATTGGGGATGTCGTAAATTGCCAACTCGGCAAACGAAAAATCCCAATATTTGCTTCCGCTCCAATTATCTTTGTGTTTCAAGGAATACGAATTGCCTCGAGTGTTCATCAAAAACACGTCGTAATTTGCATCCGCCAGTATAAATGCTGAAAATTTTTATTGTTATTTTATTTAATTGTGCGTCGGTTAATTTTTTACGTAATGAACGAGTTGAATTGTCCAAAACGAATTGCGATGATGATGCCTCGAAGCCGTGCTGTAATATAACGGGTTGCTTTTTTTTATTGGGATCAGCTTTGGTTGAAATTACGCGGAAAGTGGTTAATATGTATCCATCATCTGTGGTCACTCTGTGGATTTCACATATGTATCCATTTTTGTCCACCAATCCGCACTGCAAGAAAACATTTTATAAACCTTAATAAATAATAATATTAATATAAATAAATTATTTACAACTTGATTTTTTTAATTAAAGCTTAAATTTTTAATCGTTGGAAATAATTTAGGCAATGCCAATGGGTACATTCCGAAGCGAAATTTAATTCCCGGCAACTTTTAAATGAGGAAAATTTTCGGTTTATTTGCAAAAATATCGAGGAAATTGCATTTTAATTGTTCAATCAAAAATTATTATTTTTTCGATTAAAGCTAAAATTTTGAATCGTTGGAAATAATTTTAATAATGCCAATGGATACATTCCGAAGCAAAATTTAATTTTGCACAACTGTTAAACGAAGAAAATGTTCGAAAAAATATTGAGAAAATTGCATTTAATTGTTAAGTTTAATTTCAATTAAAAAACAAACGAATTCTTATAAAGAACGATTTTTTAAGAAAAACATCAAACCGTGAAAAAATCATTTTAGAAATCTTTAAAGAGGTGTGAAAATATATTTTGTTAATAAATTTAATACACATACGGTTGATAGGTATGCATCTCCTTTGCTAAATAAACTCGAAATTGCAAAATCTGCATGCGCCGAAAGCACGTGGCAAGAAAGGACCAACAACAAATATTTCATTCTAAACTGCGCAACCTAAATTAATTTTCGGACCTTTTTATACATCTTCATTATCAGCTTCAACATTTGCAATTTTAATCAGTTATAAATTTGCATTATTTTAACCAACAAATATTTTCAAGGTTTCGTTTTTTGTTAAACAATGCAGAATATTTACAGATGCTGTTTTTCAAAATCGTGATATTCGAATTATCAACATTTTTAAATTATAATTAATTACAATTAACCAAAAAAAAATTAAAATAAAATGAAACAATTTACTAAGTTTTTACCATATGTTTGTGGTAGAAACGTAGTAAATTGTTTTATTTTATTTTAATTTTATTGAAAATCAATTTATCAACGACTTAAGTTTCGACTTGTGAAGGTCATTAGCAAGTGACCTTCACAAGACGAAACATAAGTCGATTTTCAATCAATATTTTTGTGGTAAAAACCTAGTAAATTGTTATATTTTATTTTATAAAGAAGTACCACGTAGTAGAGGTCCAAACCTTCCTTATGATAAAAAAAATATTTTGGGGCTTGATTCGAAGCTGAATTACTTTTAAAAATGTTTTGGAAAACTTACCAGCATTTTTTAAACCGTTTTTTTTTATTTGAATATGTTACCAACCGCTTTATAAAAATTACTTTGGAATATCCTTGGGCAAAACTTGAAATACAGTTTCAAGCACAGTTAATGAATAAATTACAAATTCATTCAACGTTCATTTCGGCAAAAATTTCGTTATCTCATTCCGTTTGCGCAACAAAAATGAATACAAAACCAAAACGTTGACAATACTTTTTCTCACATAAATTATTTATTAACACAAAATATGAAATTTTCAGTTGGCGGTTTTTCCAAATAAACTATTTTATTAAACTTAAAATGTTTAGAAAATTTCGTAAATTTTCTCAAAAAGGTCGAAAATGTTCAGAAAATACGCAGAATAATTAAATTTTTTGCAAAAACGTCTAAAATTTTACGGAATCATTGCTAAAGCATTCATTTGCTTTTATTGACATTTGCATAGTCTTGAGCAAGGATGGTCAATGTTTTTATGGTTATTATTACCAAATGGACGCATCGCAAAAGCATTTTAACTTTGCAATAAATGCAAGTTTGCAAATAAAATTGTGATTTTTGTAAATTTCTTCGTAATCCGGCATTCATTTTTTTGTATTGTTCCACTCGATAATCAATCAATATATACCAATATACCAAATTAAAGCTTATTAAATTGGGCTTCTTTTGATATTAAATGGGTACATTGCAAAAGCATTTTAATTTTGTATTAAATGCAAGTTTGCAAATAAAATTTTGATTTTATAAATTTTTTCTTTCTCTGGCATTAATTCATTTGTACTGTTCTACTCGATAATAAATCAATATATACCGATACACCAAAATAAAGCTAATTAAATTGGCTTTCTTCTGATACCAAATTTTGTATTAAATGTAAGCTTGGAAATAAAATTCTGATTTTAAAAATTTTTCTCTTAATCCTGCAATAATTCGTTTGTATTGTTCCGTTCGATAATAAATCAATTAATACCAACATACCAAATTAAAGCCCATTAAATTGTTCTTCTTTTGATACCAAATGGGTACAATGCAAATATGACAACAATTGCGTTACAATATCCACATCATTTGTATGTTTGGTTGCATAAGCAGGTAATTATTTTTACTTTTTGCTATAAACTAAACTAGCACCAGGTGCTACTAGTTCGAGCTATTGATACTAGTTGAGCATTATTTTAAATGTTTTAAATTGCAATTAACAATTTTAATTAATTCACGTCAGAATTCATTTGTAACGCCACTGCATTAAAATTTAGTTTCAGGTAACATCAACAATCATATAGTTATGTGTATATGTTTTTAAGTTAATTTAATGCAAGCCATCAGCTGAAGCATTAATTAGAAATTATGTAATTAATTATTAAGGTATTTATTGGAATGAAATTTCGGACGTGTGTCGCAGCTTGTGTCGCGATCAGCTGATTGAAACGTTGCCAAAAGGATCAGCTGTCACGGCCGGCAATATCGGCAAATACAAAACGCAGCCGCAGTGATCCCAATTCCCAGGGCATGCCGGGACAAATGGGAGCCGCGGCCGTCATTAATAAAAAATATCGGAGGTGTTGAGATATAAAATCAAATCATTTGTTCTGAAGCGTTTAAATTGTTGAAGGAAAGCGGATTAGTTCGCGGCACAGCTTTTCCCAGGTTGTGCCAGGTGAGAGCGGGTGTCTGAGATGCGCAAACGCGTCCGGCGTTTGCGTCCAGGTAGCACAAAACAACACCATGAATTAGTGGCCAGCCGTCTGTACCGGTGCGGCCACCATAGCACGCACTTATTCGCAAGCAGGAGCATCCTCGCATCATCATCATCATCATCGCTGCGACGTCGGAGGACGCCGCGACGTTCCAAGAGCTGGGGCGTGCGTACCAACCATCGGCGTATATTGGAGATGAGCAGCGACGAGTGCGAACACATCGACGATTTCAAAGCGACCCACATCAACACCTTCAAAGTAATCCACGCGGTTTTCGTCGTCGGCATCGATGAGGAATCCAAAAAAACCAAGGTACATTTAAACCCACGCCGGCGTTTAATACAAAAAGCATGTTTTCCGGGCATTTTCATTCAAAAAAGTTCATTTCAAAAATAAACAAACCCAATTATTGGGCTACCATGGAAACCGAAAAAATAACAGAAAAAAAAAAAACAAAATTTGTTTGTAATTTGAAAAAATTGAATTGCAGCTGAACAATGGATACTGCCACGTTTGCAAGCGCCTCGGCCCCCATCTGCACGCCTGCCTCCATTGCATCTTTTTCGGCTGCCATCGGCACATCCGCGAACATTCCAGGACCGCCAGACACTGTTTTTCCATCGAGCTGAATTTCGGCCAGGTGCACTGCACCAAATGCAACGACTTTATTTACGATGCGGATTTCGACGAGATCGCGATGGAAAATAAATTACGCGGCGACAAATGCAGCAAAAGGTAAAGCATCGTTTTCAAGAAACGATTGGGTCCACGGCATGCTCGTTGAATTTTTTTGCTTTTTTTATCCCCAATTTTTGCAATGGAATCGCGGCCGACCGTTATAACAAAAGTGTTTGGCCGACGATAATAACGATTTAAATATTTTTTCGGTTACCCTTGGAAACGTTTGTCGAGATAATACGAGTGGGTTTTCAGATTGATGGAGTGGTCGGTGACCGATCCGCCCGACGATCGTGAATTAATCGAACTGGACGCCAAGCGCATTTTCATAACGGCCGATTCGACGATCGGATTGCGCGGGCTGCTCAATTTGGGCTCGACGTGCTTCATGAATTGCATTATACAGGCGCTGATGCACACGCCTCTACTAAAAGATTATTTCCTGAGCGAGCGGCACAAATGCAAAGGTAACCTCGGAACTTGCTTGGTATGCGAACTATCCAGACTATTTCAGGTACATCGGTTTTAAATAATGTTGCCTCGGTAATGATTGGAATTGATTTAGGAATTTTACAAGGGCCAAAGGCAGCCGTTGGCGCTGAGCAAGCTGCTGCATCTGATTTGGACGCACGCCCAGCATTTGGCCGGCTACGAGCAGCAGGATGCTCACGAATTTTTCATAGCCACCCTCGACATCCTGCACAAGCACTTCACCGACGCCATGCCGCTACCGATCAGCATTTCCTACGATAAAATCACCAAATGCCAATGCATCATCGATCAAATATTCACCGGCGGCTTGCAAAGCGATCTCGTTTGCCAGAAGTGCAAGTATGTTACGTTTTTTTTTCTTAAATTTTTACCGATCGGTTTTAATTCGGATCGTTTTAAGCGGCGTCTCGACGACGATCGATCCGACCTGGGATTTCTCGTTGGATTTGGGCCCGGTGACGTTGGGCGGGCGGCCGCCGTCCCTGCTCGTCGATTGTCTGGAACGCTTTACGAGGGCCGAACATCTCGGCTCCTCCGCCAAAATTATGTGTTCGAATTGCGAATCGTACGAAGAATCGACCAAACAGTTCACCATTAAATCGCTGCCGATTGTGGTCAGTTTTCACCTGAAGCGGTTCGAACATTCCAAAAAGGTTTGTTTTTGCGCACATTCCGACAATTTGCGATAATTTTAAGTAACCTAAACGGTCGATAGTTTTGCTTGCAAGTCGAGCGTCTAACTTGCGAAAGGTTTCAGATCGAGAAAAAAGTTTCGACGAAGATATCGTTTCCGGAAACGCTGGACATGACGCCCTTTATGAGCAAGAGCAAGAACAACGCCTCGTATGCGATTCCGAGCGATAACAGGTACTCCTTATTTGCAGTTATCAATCACGTCGGTGAATCAATCAATGCCGGTCATTACACTGCTTACGTGCGTCAGCAAAGGGACTATTGGTACAAATGCGATGATCACGTATTGACCAGAACTAACCTAAAAGAGGTGCTGGAATCGGAAGGGTAAATATGAAAAATATATTTGTCCGATGTTAACAATTTTTATCGTAGGTACTTGCTGTTTTACCACAAACACATCTTGGATTACGAATAAGCGACTGTTGATTAATTAATTCGTTATCATCCCGTATTATGATCGTTTGCCCACCTGTCTGATTCAATTGTTTTTATTTTAGATTGTAAATACTATTTCCAAATGATATTTTTAATCGATTTTTCTAACGCATAATATATTGTATTTTTTAAATTGTTTTTAGTGCAAATCGCTGCTATATTGACTTTATTTACTATTCAATTGTATTTTTTACTCAATAAAATTAAAACGACGAAACCTCAACCATTAATATTCGTTTTATTGGTTAAGAATAATCCGGCACCAATTTTAAAATGTGGTGTATGTCTGGTTGCATACGATTAAAGTCTTGCAGATTGTAGTAGTATTCGGATGTGGTGTATGCTTGGTTGTCTACACCAAAATTATTGTTTTAAATTAATAATAAAGCAATTAAACAGTTTTGTTGTGCATGCATTTTATTGTAAATTCTTTATGATTTGAGCCGCAAAAGAAACACTTTATAAATTGCTAGAAAAATAGCAAGCATTTGCACGCCACTGTAGTGCCAAATTTGAATTTTAAAATTTAGTGTTAAATTTAAAGACAACAATTACGTGGAATACAAAACAACAAAAACGTGGCTTATCTAATTGATTCGGGCAATAAAAAGCGCATTGCCTGCAAGCGGCACCAAGGATATTCAAATACGTGTCTGCCAGTCGTAGGCCCGCCTGAGAGTATGTCGCATAACATACCGGCCGTTTATTCTTGTGCCACGATGGCGACCTCGCCACAAGATAAAAACATTTCAAAAACCGAAACGGCAATAAACATGGAACTAACCAAAATCCCATCCTCGCAAAATAGAAACGTAAGCAATCGCAATAGCTTTATTATTTTGATTTTGAAAATTTTTGCAAATGTCAAATCAATAAAATCGAAAACAAATCAACTCCCGAGAGATTTATTCACAATAAAACTGTTTCAGCCACCCCTCGGTGAGATTGCCATCGAAGCCTCGCAAATAGTAAGCCGATTGGAACAAGTCGCCGAAGGAATCAACCTCTCCGATTCCGCATTCAATCAACCGACGGTATTTTTAGGTTTGGATCAGAAACGGGCCGACGATATAGTGCAAAGTATACAGGCTTTAATTGCCACCGATGAGGACGGCGAGTCGACCAATCTACCCGCTTTAGATAACGTCGCCAAGTTGGTCATAACGTCGCACAGTTTGGTCGCCTATTGCGGCAGTCTCGACAGGCACATCTTGCAGAAATTGAGCACACGATTTACGACCGACACGACGCGATGGCTCAGCCAAATGTTCAGGTGAGACTTTTCATTCGAATCGTCGCTTTGACCGATTACGTTTTTTTTTTTTGTTTATGCTACGGTTTTTTAATGGAATTTTTCAATATTCCACTGGGTAGAAATTGAAGTTGCTTGAGTAAGCTTTAATTCGTTATTGGTTTCGTTTAAATTGTCGCTTGATGCGGTCCTGTTATTATGTCAAATTGACACTTTTAGATTTTCCGCTTTATCGATGGAAATTTTAATCTCGATAAAAATTGTGGCCGTTTTAATGAGCTTCAATTTGATCCGTGATTTGTTTGCGGTTATGTTTTAAATTGTCACTCGTTGCGGCCCTGTTACGTCAAATTGAAATTTTTTTGGATTTTTCGGTTTATTAATTTTAATTATACGTCAAATTGACATTTTTTAATTTCGGTTTATTAATGGAAATTTTGAATTTTAATCTTGATAAAAGTCGTAGCTGTTTTAATAAGCTTCAAGTTGATGCGTAATTTGTCGTTTTTATTTGAATCGTTACTTTTTATTGTTTTTTTTTTTTATTTTTGAATTTCTTTCCGAAATGAAAAGTCGAAGATTTGTTTATCGGGTAAATTTTTTTCCCCGTTTTTATTGAATATTTTCCGTGGAATTTTTGATAAATGCAATTACATAATTGCGCGTTATTTTTAACGCCTGGCACGTAACGCGCTCTTCGGTAAATATTTTCTTCTGCCAAATAGTCGATGTAGTTGTCCGCGTCTTTCCGGTGACGGGTAAAAGTTAAAAATACGCCAATTTTTTCCGATTTGATTTATAGTCTCTTTTTTTTTAAACGCAGAATTTTGTTTGTTTCGACAAAGCAAATGTTGTTGCCTCCGTGAAACGCGCAAACACGATGATAACACGTCGTCGAGCAAGTCAAACATAGCTCGGATTCTTTAGCAACAATGCGCTGACAAAGTTTATCAATCGGAATGCAAACGAATGATAAAGGGAGGCTTGCGTAATTTTTAAATGATGCAATGATATTTTTATGCATAAATCAAACGACGATTTCTCGAAAGCGATTCGGTAAAAAGCAATTTACTGCGAATGGTTCGATGGAATGTTACTTTTTACATTTGTATTGTCATTTATTTTCTATATTAAACACAATTTGGAAAATATCGATCGGAACTTGTGCGTTATTTAAAAAGAAACTAACCAACCAGCAGAGTGATTATAACCTCATATGACCAATAGATGAGGTCATCTATTGTGGAACAAATGACGTCCCATTTTTGACGCCGTAATGACGCAATTTTAGACGTCATATTGACTTTTCACGTCAAACGAAACAATTTGCGACGCGGTAGCTCCATTGGCCCTTACTTGTTGGCGTGAAATTGACGTCAGTTGGTGACTTTAAATAGACGTGCTTTTATTTTTTCCAATAAGCTTTTATCAAAACCAATTAGTTTCTAATCAATCATTGTAAACATTGTATTAGATTGCATCGAAAATATTTTTGTCTAAAAATGTCATCTAATGATCATATCGTCGGTGATAATATGCACCTATATTTCAAACTGCTCATGCGCAGGAGCGACAATGTGACTTTTTGCATAATCACGAATGTCACCAAAAAATGACGTGTATGTGACGTGAGGCTAGTGGATGTGGTACCGTGGAATTTTGTAAAAAATGTAGCTTGATTTTCGATTATTTGTCCAGATTTTTGGATTCGGCCGCCTTTTACCACGACGATCAGTTGGAAGGTCTGGTCCGCGTGACGCGAATGATGCTTCACTACAAGTATCCGAGATATTTGGAGGACGGGGCC
>JARJEC010040882.1:0-14582 GCA_030264575.1 Tachinus sp. AB-2021 | reverse complement strand
GGCGTTCCAGAATTCTTCCAGGAGCACAATCGTCGAAGCGCAATATCCAGAGTAAGTTTTATGTAATCGATATATTCAATGAGTATTTTGTCTGCATTGATTGTCATTTTTATGCAAGAATTTTTAGGGCACACATTGTGGTGTGTCGTAGAATAACGAAAATATCACATTTTAACCTTTACCCCCTGCAAGGCTTAGTAATTTTAACAATGGTAAAAAATTACTGTTATATTTATAGTCAAAGCTATGTAATTTTGAATATCAGGGATAGCAACAATGATTAAGGTTTGATTAATAGACAACTAAATATGCACTTGTGGTAATACGTAAAAATAAAAATCCACTAGATGTGGTTTTTTCATAGGTGGAACAAATATAAATTAATAGCAGGATATATATTATTAAAAACAAACAAAACATTCATTGCAAGTCAATTTTATAACAAATAAATTATTGTGCCATTAATATAAATGCATCTTGGGTTTATTTAATTATTCAAAAAGAATAAATATAACCGATAAACATTGACCTCATAAATTCATCTGTCAAATCATCATGAAAGTCTATGGGATAGAAACAATAATTAGTTATTTTTAGAGTACAGCACTGAATTTCACACACCTGGAAAAACATGAACATTGTAAAATTCCTAGATATTTTTGGGCGCGAATTCAAAAATCCTTAGTGATTGTTGCTATCTCTGTATAAACATAACAACCTTTCTTTCCTATAGGAAAAAATCAGAGAAGTGGCTAACCTCTGGTGTTAAATTTTGAACTCCTCAAATGAGGAAAACAAAAAACATGTGATCAATGTTATTGTAAACTGTAACTGTCATGGCGGCTTTTAAAATAACCTCAACATAAACAATACATTATATCAATTATACACAATGCTTTTGTTCAGTGCCAAGCCTTAATAAATCCATTCCTATCAGCAATATAATTTATTTTATCCATAATTTGAAATGACAGATTGCTTGTCATTGGGTGCCATTGATTATGTGGGTTTGTTTTAAACATTTGAATTTCTATTGGATTTTGCTTTTCTCCTATCCTTCACCAACATATGGGGGAAAAGTTTTAGTATGGATTGCGACCTCTAGCTTATATATCTTATCGCATTTCGAGCATAATTTTCTCAATAGCTTGTCGATTGAAAATATTTCACGTCTAAAAACGGTTTATTCCTAATTATTTTGAAACGCAATAGCCCAGCGAGAATTAAAACTATTCAATCGAAATATTGCCAATAGTAAAAAAATTAACAATTATTAATTTGTCGTTAACAGCGTACGAGATAGCGGCAAGATCAAGAGCACCACATCGAAATCGGCATCGCGCAGCACCGAAGGGGTACAAAAATATCAACTTTCTTCGTTGACTTTATTAAGAACTCGTTGTTTTTTAGGATTCTGATTCAAACTTGAAGGCTCCCGAACTAAGGGTACACCAGTAAGTGTTGCGATATTAAAATCGAAGCGTGTTTTTATGTTTATCATTGTAGGGTCCAATATTATCCGCCGTCCTACGCATGCCACACGAGCATGACAGGTAAAGTGAAGGTGGATTCCAGCACCGAGGAATATACATCCCGCGATGACGGAAAGCGACCTTACGTTTTCGGCTATGACTTCCAGACCACTTCAGAAGAAACGTCGCCGAGAGGTAATTGAAATAACCTTAATTTTTATAACCGGGAAATGCCATAGGTATTGGGGCACATTAGCGTGGGAACAAATTTCCTTTTAGGTAATTTCATAATTGGCTTCAATCAATCCGACTTAATTGTTTGGGTGGTTCAGTTCGATCAAGGTTACGCTGGCGCTAGCTTTACAGGTTTTTGGTCCAATTATTACGATTGGTGTTTCAGAAACGACCGACGGCGAAAACGAAATGGGAGGAAATATGTCGAAGTGATGATTTTTTACAGGAATTTTATTTTAATTCTAATTTATTGAATAAAAACAAAAGAAAAGGAAGTTTTGATTTAGTTTCGACAAATGAATGTATAAATTTAACCAGAATGATAGTGATAAAATGACAAACCACGTGAAGTTTTGCGCTAGAAATATTAGTGACAATGATAATATGCAGCACAAAAATTGTGAAAATAAATTTCGATGTTTCTTTTCACATTTATCAGGAGTCACGCGACGGCTTCTTTCTTTTTTAAGACTTCCACTGTCTAAGCATTTATGAGGAAATTGAACAATGCAAAAAAAGTAATGCAATCAATTACTTTGATAAAAGTACCAACCCGTCCACAAAATTATTTCCTCTAGCAATTTTCTTACCTTAACTGTAGATACCGGTAATGAAAAATCTCACTCACTCAAAATGAATTTACAGTTAAAAACATTTTAAACGCGGCTGAGTAAGCTACTGCAATAACACTCGGGCTTACAATTGTTGTTAACGATACTTTAAAAATAGGTTTAATTAATTTTGATCCAAAATCATATAATCGAGGTGATCACTAATCACTTATGTGGCATATCTACACGAGAAATTCTCAGCAAGTTTTCTGCCGGGGAGCAAACGCTCTCAGAAACGTGTCCGGTTGAGAGAAGCTCTTCAGAGCAATTTCTGTGTAACCTTACAAAAAATCAATAATCACCATTGGGATGGGCACTTAGGGAATAAATAAATACATCATACTTGTAATGTATTGTATTTTTTCTTTAATTGATGTTTTTCTTTGCATCGTATAATCGTCTGGACGATGAGCCGACGGGCCCTTAACGTTCCCAAAACCGAGCTCACCGCCCATCATATTCTTTATATTTTTAAATATTTGAATGCCTCGCACCCCGAAAGAAATAATAATAATTATATATATTATTCACATGAAATTAATACACTTTTTTTCTCAAATTTCCTGCTAGTAATGAATATAAATTTTAAAAGTTGGCTTTGACATGTACATTCGCACGCAACCGTTTGGCGGACTTAATAACGACACTAATAATCACGATAAATCAGCCGGCTTAAGTTAATTAATCAAGCGTGTTTGTATCGGGGCAGCGTCACCTTGAAAAAATATATCATAGACGCACCCTTAAGGCAGCTGAATAAAAAATTAATCAATTAAAACGATCGATTGAATGACAGACCAATCGGTTGCGGTCAAATTTACACCCGGGCCGGCCCAGAATGAAATTAATTATAAATATATATAATATATGTATATAATAATATTTTTTGTTTTATTTAAACTGAATTTTTTTAACATTCCTGCTGCTTGGTGGCCTGGCCCGATGTTCTGAACCCGGGCGGGCTTGAAATTTGTGTATTTATTTCGTTACCTAACCAATTCAGGTTTTGTTGGGTGGTTAAATGTGAATAATTGCTGTAGCTCTGCTGTAGCGGAGTGAAATTGGTGAAGCCGTTGTTGTACGAGTCGAACGATCTCGGGGGGGCTGGCACGCTGCCGCCGTTTTGCAGCGGCTGCGATTGCTGTGGTTGTGGTTGTCCGCCGTGTTGCAACGGGCTGTATTGGTCTATTAGCGGGGGCATATTGGGAATATGTCTTCTAGATGTTAAGATGGCTGGATCTAATACCTTCCAGTCGTTACATACACCCATACCTGCAATTTTAGGTTATGTATTACATTGAGACCTAAAAATTCATCAAATACCTAACTATATCCATTATTATAAACCCTGTATAAAATTTGAAGCTTTTTTGCAAGGTATTCATCAAATATCAAAATATGCCATTATTTTGATCAACCCTCTGTAAAAAATCTCACTAAAAAATATTGAATAGTTTTCGAGTTCGGCAAAACCTTACCTAACCTCACTTTAAAATAAATTTTGATATTTCCAGTGGCACAAAAACATTTTTATTTATCACTCAATAGATTTTAACATATTTTGAATGCACTTAAATTGATACATTTTCTTCAAATTGAAATGGTAATTCTATCAACATTTTGACATTTCCAGTGACAACAAAACATTTTTATTTAATAAATTTTAAAGTACTTTCTTCAGACAAATTACCAAAATTCCAATGGAAATTCTATCAATATTTTCACATTTCCAGTACCAACAAAACGATTTTATTTATTTAATTTATTTTAAAGTACAGTGAAATCTCCGTTAAGCGGACACTGAAGGTGCAACTAATTTTGTCCGCTTAAAAGGAAATTAGATAAATGCGTAAATATGTGCTGGTGCTTTCTATACTGTCCGGTTATAGGAGTTGTCCGCAACTAGAGATTTCACTGAATAAATTTTAATGGCATTAAAATTGATACACTTTTATTTTACCAAAATTCCAATGGTAATTCCATTAATATTTTGACATTTCCAGTGGCAACAAAACATTTTTATTTAATAGATTTAAAATATTTTGAATGAATTTTAATGACATTTAAGGTTTTCTTCAGAAAAATTACCAAAATTCAAATGGCAATTCCATCAACATTTTGACATTTCCAGTGGGACCAAAACATTTTTATTTGTTTAATGGATTTTTAAATATTTTGATTTGTTTTCAATCACATTTTCTTCAAATAAACAAGATTATTAACATTTCCAGCGGTACCAAACATGTTTATCTATCATTCGGTGGATTTTGAAATATTTTGAATCAATTTCGATGCTATTTAAATCGATATATTTTTTATTGGACAAACAAAACGACAATTTTATTAACATTTCCAGTGGTGGCAAACATGTTTATTTACCATTCAATGGGGGATTAAAACAATTTACCTTTATGTTGGCTTTGTTGTTGCTGTTGAATTTGACTAAAATGGTTGGGCCAGCTAGACTGTGTTGTGTTGATTTGTTGCTGTTGACTATTCATATTTAAATAGGGTAATATTTTGCTACCTGCAATTAAGCTTTAAATTAATTTTCTATGTTGCTTATTGCAAAAAATAATTACCAAATGAATTCATATGTGTTGTTGGCTGTACAAAACCGGGTGGGGGTGGTAAGTGATTACCGCTTTGACTATGTACTAAACCGTTAATTTGACTTGAACCTATATTAGTACGACCTGAAAATTAATGATTGATTAAAGTCGACGATGCAGTTAACGAATTGTTACCTGTATTGTGCATATAACTATCCGATTCTACGAGTTCTTCTAAAGCTTTCTGTGCTTCTTGGAACCTAAAGTCGAGCTCTTTGTCCTCGACGATGGGCCTGCTTTTGCCCGAGATTGCACTGGTGCCCAACATTTGATTGGAGGCTAAGGTGGGTCCGTACTGGCCGTTCTGACACATATCGTAGTGACCATTCATTGCGGGATATTGTTGCTTATTGGATAAACTTAGTAAACTGAGCTGTTCCTGTATTTGCCGTTCTTGCTGTAACAAAGCGAGGGTGTGCTTGTCGGCCAAATTAAGATGGTGATGGTGGTGGTGGTGATAGCCATTTTGTTGTCCCAGCCCGTTTATATTTATATTGATATTCTGTGAAAGCCCGCCGTTGATCCCATCGCGCATTTGAGACATGTTCATATTATCCCGCATATGAACGTTTGGACTGATTTGCGGTTGCTGCGGTTGTTGTGGCTGCCCGAAACCGTTCCTGCAGAAATCATTGAAGAATTTCGACATGTGATGATCCAGACCATTCATATTCCCTATCCCGTTGATTTCTTTATAATGTCCATTGGACGAGGTCTGAATGCTCTGAGCGTAATTAACACTATTTTTGGCTAACGTTTCTAATAAATTTTCCGTATTGTATCCGCCGTCCATTTGAGCAAACGGTGACGTTTCTAATTTACTGAATGATTCTAGCCCGGTGTAGTTGTTGCTGTATGTGTCCAGTGTATCTTTAACGTTGATCCGTTGCTTGGCCAGTTCCTCTAAATGATTCGAGTGTTTCGTGTATCCGAAATCAAATTCCCATGTGTCTGGATCGCTGTTGATTTCCAATAGGGGTTCATTATGTTGTAACAGGAGGGAGGCGTCATTGTCGGCCTCCATGGAATCCGGTGTGATTTTCGCAAAACTGTTCTGCGAGAAGAAGCTGGAATTATCGTCTAGGATTGTTAATTTACTCAGAGTGCTTGCTTCGATGGGGGCCAAATCTTCCAATTTCAACGGTTTATCATCTAGGGACGTTATGCATAGTGGCTCGTCTTTCAGTTTTTCTTTGATTGTTTCTATTTTGGGATCCGTCGTGGGGGGCGGGGGACTTTTCTTGTCGGCCTTCTGTTTCTCGACCGCCCCCCCCTTTCCAGCCTTCTTGCTTTTCTGCTTGTCTTTTTCGGCTTTCTCCTTTTCCTTTTTATCCACCTTATCGTTCAGCTGCGGCCAGTTCTCCTTGTTCGTGCTTTGCTGCTGGATCGCTTGCTCTTTCTGTTTGGACGCCGGCTGCTTCTGTTGTGTTTCCGTGGGAGAAGCGGCGGGACAAGGCTGCTGCCCCATGGCCACGGCCGTCGCCTGCGCCGCCAATTTACTCAGCAACGCATCGTGCAACTTCTTCTCGTACTCCTGATGTTTACCAGCGTGCATCTGCTCCTTCGTGAAACTCGCCTCTTGATCTCCTTTTAACAAATACATGAACTATTAAATTGTACGGTTCCGTAAGAATCGGATGAACAAAAAATTGCAAATTGTACAAATAAAAAAATAATTTTGTCCGGTTCGATTTTGTCCCGAGGTTCGTTCGATGATTAAGCTTACCAAAATCGTGCAGGTACATACAATCCGGCTTCGGACACGGCTGATTTTTCATAAAGTGTGAGCAGTACTTCGTCGTGCCGAGGCTCGTTTTTATCGTTTTGCCATCCATTATCGTATTGTTTACATTTTGTATGGCCCTCAGTGCATCATCACTTTTCAAATAAGTCACATACGCACCTAAAACATATCGAGAAACAATCAGCGTCGCCAAATTTACACGAAAAACAAAACCTCAATTTTTTTGAAAAAAATCAACAAATGTTTTTGCTTTGAAATATTTTTGTACAAGATCCAAAAATTATTATTCGATTTTTTCATTTTCCAAATATGTACGTTTGTTTCGATATTCAAACAAACATTTTTTCAATCTGTTTAAAAAAGGATATTTTCTGTGTTCTAAATAAGTTTTTTATATAATTTGGTCCAAAGTTTTTGAGCAAAAAAATGTATAAAGTAATAATTATAAAACGGCATTCGCATTTTTTTAATTTTCCAAATTCCCAAATATTAAAAAAAAAGATCCAAACGGTTGTTGAATGGAGCGAATTACATAAACACGCATTTTTGGACAGATGTTTACAATTTACGTTGAGCTTATCGGCTGGGGATTCCAGTAAGTAATGGTTATAACTCGCTACGTTCTTGGGCGACCTTGAAACGTTTGTTGTGCATGATATGAGTACATGCATATATTTCAATTTACTCGATGCCGTTCTCGTTCAATTGAGCAGCCGCCTTTATACGGTTCACATTATTTTAAAAATAGACAGAGATAGACAAAACAAATATTCTATTAATAATAGATAAAAAAATGCAAACTATTTATTTATCTAATCTTCAATTATTTGCGGAGTTTGAGATGTTTTCACTTTTAAAAGTGAAGATTGAATAAAATTTTTAAATAAATATTCTAACTTAACATTCAATAAAAAACCATTGAATACTTACTTGCGCTGGGCCCCTGGGTTCCCGCATACGCCGTGGACTGATTTATCACAACTTTATGTATCTTTCCAAACTTGCCGAAGTACTCGTATTTCTTGAGGACCTCGGGGTCTGCCAGACGCATAGGAAGTCCGACGACAAACACGAGGTTCCTTTGCACCACCCTGACACTATTATACACAATTAATTCGAGGCCAATCGCAATGCGCGGATTCGCAAGATAAATGAAACAAAATCACCTTTCGTCGGGACGGTTGAATGGATGGATGGGAGGGTGAAATTTACCTAGCTAAATGTTTACGGCTCTCGCTCAGTTTGGCCTTCCTCTGCTGATCGCGTTGCCTCTTCTCCGCTTTCAGCTGTGCCACTTGTTCCTTAGACAGGGGAATGAAGTCGGCCGGATTCTCCGAGTAGGCCTTGCGACAGGCCGGGCACAGCCCGTTCTCGTCTGTCCGGATCCTGTGCCAGCAGAAACGACATATCTGGAAAAAACAAAACGTGTTTTATCTCGCATCAGGTTAATAATAATGATACAACCTCGTGCAATGTATTAGTCACTTTTAAATATTAATAATTAAATTTTCAAGCCTCGATTGTTTTCATTTAATTTGAAATTCAATTACCTGGTAGCCACAGGTGCACGGGAAAAAGTTTAAATCGTCCACCTCGAGCGGTTCCATACACAACGGACACTCCACCTGCTCCTCGCCGCTCTGATTCAAAACGGACATCTTCGCACACACTCGATAACAACTAATATATTTCAGAACAGAATTTGCCCAACAAATCTCTATCGATCGGTAATCTTCTCAAACCTCTTTGGAAATAATTCAGCTTCACCTGAAATACAAACACAATGAAACAATCATTATCAATGCTGATAACGGCCATAGATAACCGAGCGTAAACAACTACTTTGTTTATTGTGATGGCCGGTAGGTGTTTAATGCTTTTTTCGTTTGTTTATTGCTGACGTTAAAACGCAATTATTTATTTATTTATTAGCACGACCGTTGCAATTCATTATCAGTTTCAAAGTTTGTTTGATAGACAAGTGGAAAATTTTATTTATCTGCAATGCGCTTTTAATTATCTTCGATGCATCGCTATCTAATTGGATTTAATCAAGTATTCCTTGTAGTGTCTGATAACATTCGGATCTGTCTAAAAATTATCTGAAGGCCAGATTTTGTTTCTTAAAAGTGCCATGAAAATATTTTTTGGTCGTTTTTGTTTGATTATTGACCCGCTAGTTGTAAATATGGTGACCCACTCAACCCGCCCAAGTATTTTCTTTTCAAAAGGTTTATGCAAAAACAGCCGGGTTACTAAAATATAAAATACTTGTCCAATATTTCAGTTTTGAAAACTATTGACCCGGTTATTGTGTATATAGTGACCCACCCATTTAATTTGTTTAAAACAAAGATTTTTATGTAAAAAAAAATTTGTTTGAATTTTTGAAATAAGCCGGGTTACTAAAATTGAAATTACTGGTCGAATTATTTTATCGTTCTTTAAATTATTGACCCACAAACCCGCCCGATCATTTTGTTTAAAAAAGATTTATATAGCAAAAACAGACGGGTTACTAAAATAGAAATTGCTGGCCCAATAATTTTTTTAAATTATCGTCCCAGTAGTTATAAACATAATTCTGTATTTTTCCGCTGGTTTTTAACACGTTTACTGTGCTGCATATCTACGCATTTTTGCGATTAGACGGTAGCCCATTGGACCGCACACAAAAAGCAGCATGCAATACCCATCCGAAGCATATAGTTAACGACGAATCGTAATATTTACGCGAAGCAGTTAAAATGTTAGGCAGAACCGATTAAAAGTTGAACGGTATGGATTTATTCTAGGGACGTTTCATTTTACACAGTGGAACTGATTTTTTATTCTATGGATGTGTTACAGCTTGTATCTACGCAATGTTTTTAACCCGCACATGAAATAAATGCCATTTTAACAATTTTTGCAAATCACGTTAAGCGATTCTCTTCAACTTCAACTGCGATACAGTCGACGATATTGTAATTGTACATTAAAACTAATTAACACGTTCGGTATATCTACGACATGCGATTTAATCATATGACGTATACTTGAGATCTATCAAAACAAAAATGTAATTTTATTTAAATAAGTTCGTAATAGGTGTCGTAAAACATTAATTAAAAAACGGGCAGTCCGAGGGGTGACCCTTTAAAAATAAATGTTCGTAGTGGCAACATCAAATTCATAGATATTTTATCGGTCGTCTGTAAAATTCAGATGAAAGCAACCTCATTATACAATTGATCTGTCAAATTGGGACATAACCTAAATAAATATTTGCGGCGTTATTTGGTGGAAAAAATAGGGAACAGTCGGCATTGACTGTTTGTAGTTGTGGCATGTGACCACTGAGATGAATAAAAAATGATACAATATTGTTTATAAATTTTGGATGATGTGAATGATGTTATCAGGGTTGGTCAGCTGATCGCTCATTTTTGATCTGACAAAATTATCGATGCAGCTTGAAAAGTGATTATTTTAATCGTTCGAGGATAGTTTTAATGATTAGATGAACGTATTAAAAAAAAAACGGTATAATCAAGGAATCTGTCAGGAGAATGGGAACATCTGTCAAAATATTGCCAAGTGTAAATTTTTTTTTAATAATCAATTCATTGCGGATTAATGCCATAGTCGGAGTATTTTCAGCAAAGCGCGACCCTCAATCAGAAATAAATACATCAGCAACAATACCTTTTATGCAATTGGAAACTGTAAAGTGGGTTCTACAATCCGCAGCCCGTTAATCACACGCATCCGGTGCGCCGTGGCTTTTTAATCTATGAACCCGTCCGCGGCACGTACTCTCAATCAACTGTTAGCACCACCAGAAATACACAAAAACACCTTAATAAACCCTTTAAAAAAATGATTATTTACTTACAAAATTTTCAGTATGAAAGGATTCAATATGGCGACTGATCAAATTCGTGCAGTGTTGCCATAAACGCAGCGCCGTCGCGGCAATATTCCCAATAATACAATCACAACAAAATCTTAACAAACTAATCGAAAACAATTTAATTAATTCCGCGACAATTCGGTCCAATTTATTACGGGATCCGTATTGGAATAGAGGAGCGAAGCAATTTTGGCAGCGGTGTCGATGCGCGAGGCGGATGCGCGCGGTTTCGCTCGGCCACGTTCACACTCGCGAAATTTCGCCGATTTGAAAATCCGCGAGCAGCGCAATTAACGGTACTTTCTAATTGGGGCCTCATCATCAACAATTTTGCTGGTGGCGGGAGCGATATGCTCACGCAAATTTGCATAATATCCGCGTAAATGTTTACTCGAATTGGGAAATTCCAGATTCGCTCCAAAACAAACTCGTTTCGGAATTTTATCTGATGTTTACAAATAAACGCAATGCGAATGAGTCATTTCAGGTTTTTTCTTTGTGCATTGCTAATGTATTGTTCCCGGAATGTTTTTTTTATTAAATTGACGCAGACAAAGCATCCAATTCCATGGGCGCAACGGTAAATAAAACTTCAGTGGCGTAACCAACAAATTTCTACAAAATTTATTTCCTTATATTAAAATCGAGTGTGCTTTGCGCAAAATGTTCTGATCGATTCTCTTCAACTGTCAAAAACCGTTCCTGCATTGTTTCCAATTGGAGCAATGTTTCAAATTATAATGCCTAAAGTTTTTCCATTTTTTTGCAATGTTTGATCGTGTTCTCGACTTTTAAAAATGTCGCAGAATTATTCTGGAATGTTCTAAAATATTATGTCAAAATTTTGCAACATTTGGCAGTGTACTCAAATGCCAAAAAATGTCGCAGAATTATTCTGGAATGTTCTAAATTATTATGTCCGAATCTTGTAATGTTTGGCAGTGTACTCAACTGTCAAAAATTGTTACAGAATTATTCTGGGATGTCGTAATGTTCTAAATTATTATGTCAAAATTTTGCAACGTTTGGCAGTGTATTCAAATGTCAAAAAATGTTGCAGAATTATTCTGGAACGTTATAGTCAATACATTCATAGAGGGAAATGTGTCAGTTGTCAAATAATAATGAAAAGTAGGGTTGTCTATGGCCGGACGCATCTGTTTCGCACTTTCCATTTGCCAGTTTGTCTATCCGGTTTTAAGATTTCACCCCCCCCCCCCACTCTTCAGTATTTTTATGTCCGGGTGTTAATCAATAGTTTTAAAATGTCTCCAAAATATTGGATATTATTTTAGGTTATTGTTTTATCAAAAGATTGGATATTACCTGCAAATATTGTGATTATAGATATAGGGAAAAAATGTCGTTTGTCAAATAATAATGAAAAAGTAGGGTTATTTATGGCAGGAGGCATCTAATTTGCTCTTTCCGTTCGCTTTGAGAGACTCCCCCCCCCCCTTTAGCAGTTTTGTGTCTGCGCAAGACATTTAAGACCTCTGTTGAGTCTTACATTTCCCCCCCTCCGCAATACAGACTGGTCATGTTTAAATGTTTTATTTTAATAGTTTTACATGAAAATTAAAAAAAAATGTTAGTAGTATGTGGAAAATTCCTCATGGGTTGCTAGTATATATTTGTGGTCTCGATATTTTTTCACACAGAGTCCGCCCCTGCTACTATAGGTGTATATTTGGTTGCCTATAATCAATAATCATTGTTTATTGATATCTAATGCCCGCTCGTTATTTTTTATGATTGCAGATGGAAACAATTGCATTTAAGTGGGCGGGCTTATCTGGTAAATGAAAAAACTTTGTTTAGATTGACGGGTAAAGCAATTAATACAAATGCATTCTTATTGAATCTTTATTAATATAAAATTACGATTCCATTTGACAATCAATCGGACGTTTGCAATGTAAAGTCGAGAACCTCGTCGCTTGTCAAAAATCTTACATCGCTTTGCGAATCCCCGTGTGAGCCGTTTCTCATGTTTCTAAACCTCATGCACATGTATCTTCGTTTCAGCAATAAAACGGTTACAATTACGCCGGTGACGATGGTTACGGCAATGATCAGCACCGCTGTGCTGATCGTCGAGTCGGCTTGGTTTTTCAGTTTTACGATTTTCTGACTTTTTTCAACCGCGCGCGCCGCCGTCGTCAAAGTCAACACTATCTTTTCTTCCTCTTCGTAATCAAGATTCGCGGGAAGCGTGGCCACATCGTTCAAAATCTCATTGTGTCGTCCATCGTTCGGTTTCAATGTTTTTTTGCTTGTTGGCATCATCTTTGTTGCGGCTGTGGTTGCAATTGTTTTAATGGTAAAATTTGTAGTAGACTTCATGATTGGTATTAAAATTTTTTTCGTTGTGTGTGGTTTTTTTGTAGTCTTCGCCGTTGTGGTCAAAATTAGTTTTGTAGGCTGCGGTTTGTTTGTTGTGGGTTGTTTTTTTAAAGTCGTAATTGTTGCGATTGGTTTCATCACGTTGTAAATTGTCGCTTGGCTTGCTGCTTGCATTACGTCGTTGCTTTCGGAGTTGTCCGAATCCTGCGTCGTTCGGATGTCATCGGTCGTGGTCTCCATCGTCGTTTCATCCAAATCTGAAAATTGAGCTAATTTTACTTCTTCTTTTTGCTAGGTTTATCTCCATCCTTGCACTTCTTCATGCACTTCGGTTTTTTGTTCAATTTCAATTCATCCGCCGTGGTGCCGGGAGGACATTTGGGACAAGGGGGCGGACAAGGCGGGTTACCACCGGTCGTGCTGATTTTCATCTTCTTATTGGGGCAAATCAATTGCTCGTCGGGTCTGAGTTTGCGCTTCGGGGCCGCATCTTTCAATTTTATGATGGGTTTGGGGTCTTTACATTTAGCAAGTGTGCGATTGGTGGTGGAATGGTGCGGTATGGTAGGTATAAGGCGCTTGAGAATGATGGACATGGTTCGGTTTACTGGAATTTTGACAGACAGACAGCTCGGGAACAAACAATCGACGCTATCTTGATCGTTGAAAATTTGCTCACCTCCTAAAATGCAGACGGCCTCGTAATCCGGACAGCAACGATTCAACAACGAGCAGTCCGAGTTGCAATCGCAACGACCGTTCGCGTCGGGTTCGTTGAAGCAGCGGTTCGTGCAGGTCTCCTCCATAAATGGATCGGTTGTTAGTTCATAACTGCAATTATTAAAAAAATTAATCGAATATTCTACTTTTTTTTTGACGTTTAAAGCAAGTGTCACATGTCACGTCGCATTATAACAATTTCGAATATTTCCAGATAAATTTGTAAGTCTATACTTACAACACTGAAGTGCTTTCTTCGTCTTCAACCTCCACTTCCACGCAATTCTCAATAATTCTGACATCATCAATAGCAATATCGCTTAAATACGAATAACCCCTCACGGCTTCAATCACGATCTAAAATAATTAATTAATATTCGAATTATCCGACAAAGAAGACTAACCTGGAAGTCATCATCGATTGAGCCCAAATTGATCAACTTCCTCCGCCACGCGTTGCCCTGGTTTCCATCTCTTCTGAAAATCGCGTCGTCCGGATTGAGATCCCACGATGAGTCTCCGACTTTTTTCAAGTAAACCCGCAATTCTCCGGCCGCGGCTCCGTACATGTGATAGAAGAACTCGAAGCAGGTGTTATTATTGTCCTGCTCGTAAACTGGCGAGATTAATCGGGCGGTGTCGTTGATATTTCTGGACGAGGCTTCGATGTACATGTAATAACCTAAAATTAAGCAAAGGTACGTTGATTTGTTTTTGAGCGTCCATTTTGATTCAAGGCTTGTTTGTTTTAAGTTTCGAAAAAAGCTTCGTTTAGTAACTTAATTACACTTAATTATTGAAACTTCTGCACACATTAAGAAATTTATCAATTGTTTTGAACAACCTGTGCAAAATATCTGCATATTGTTCCAAACAACCCAATATAAAATATGTCTTTCAATTTGAACAAACCCGTATAGAATGGCAAAATGTGTCCATCGTTTTTAA
>JARJEC010040880.1:0-10273 GCA_030264575.1 Tachinus sp. AB-2021 | reverse complement strand
GTTCTGGAATGGACTTACTAAGGCTGAAAGAAATATCGTTTGAAACAACATCTTGGAATTTTACATTTTATTTAAATAATGCGGATTTGATTTTGTTGTAGGATCGGTAAATGTTATTTGTAATTATTATTTTTGTCTTGAATTATAAAAAGAACTATACACATTCAACCAATGGTTGTTTTGTATAATGGATCTGTACTTCTAAAATGTCTTTAATTTTTGATAAAAAATTAGCATAATAAATTAATTTCAGTTTTTTGTTACTAACTAAATTTGTTGCAATATTATATATCGTTGCAGCATCTACTAAGCAGTGATACATTATTAACAAAATCACATGTTTTCCAGCAATTTGTGCTGCTATAATTATTATGTCAAAATTAAATTCATCTTTTGATGGCATTGGAGTGTCATTAGTGTGACGTCACAGGAGTGGGGATGTATCTTTCACGACTTTTTTAACATGTGTTTAGAATAGCACGGCGAACGGATAATTTTATTGTGTTGCTATAACAAATTTCTTAAAAGTTCCGTTTATCTAAGTGGAAGTATCAACTAACAAAGAATTGTATAATTTGTGTATATATTGAAATACAATTTTCAATAAGATATTGTTGAAAGTGTAAAGTGTCTGACACAACAACTAACCAGATAATCATAAATAATAAATAAAAAAAATAAGGTACATATTGTCATGCTTGTAAAAAGAAAAGTGAATGATCAAATATTTGTTAATGCAAAAAATAATACTGCCAAAAAGTAAATATGGTACACAAACGTTATAAATGTTGCCACGATGTGTTGCAATCATTCAAGTAGCAATAATAATAGCATTAATAAAGATAACCTATTTTTGTGAACTTTTTAAATTAAATTTCTTCGCGTTTTAGAACGTTTTAAGACAAATAAAAAATACTTTTTTTCGAATAAATAAACTTATTGTTATCAAATTTTTTAAATTCAGTTTTCTTTTGCTTTTTAGAACGTTATAAGACGAATAAAGATTACTTTTGTTTTAAATTTCTATATTAATTTTCTTTGCGTTTCACTACATTTTATGTCGAATAAAACAAACGTATACTTTTATACGAAAAAACTTCTTTTTTTTTTAATTTTTTATTAATTTTTTTTGGGTTTCAGTACATTTTAAGTTTAATAGAAAAAAAATATATTAATTTTTTTAATTAAATTTCTTAGCGTTTTAAAACAAATAAAAAAGTATTTTCGTGATTTTTTTAAATCAATTTTCTTTGCGTTTCAGATTGTTTTAAGTCTTTTAAACATAACTTATTTTTCTTTTTTTTTTAATTTTTTTTTACGTTCTGGAAAGTTTTAAGACAAATAAAATACTATTTTATTTGAAATTTTATATTTATAAAATAGTATTTTATCTATTTTATTTGAAATTTTTTATTAATTTTCTTTGCGTTTCAGTATATTTCAAGTCGAATAAAACAAAACTTTATTTAAATTTTTTTATTAGACTTCTTTTCAGAATGTTTTAAGAATAATAAAAAAAACTTATTTTTATGATTTTTTTAAATTAATTTTCTTTGCTTTTCACAACGTTTTAAAACAAACAAAGAAAACTTATTGTTTTGAAATTTTTTTATTAACTTTCTTTGCGTTTCAAAACCTTTTTAAGTCGAATAAAAAAATATTTTTTTTAAATTATTTTATTAATTTTCTTTGCTTTTTTTATAAAATATATAAAAGAAACTTTTTTAAAATTTTGTTTGCGTTTTTCTATAGTTTTTGTACGAATAAAAAAAACTTATTTTTCTAATTTTTTAAATTAATTTTCATTGCGTTTCAGAAAGTTTTAAGTCTAATAAAGATAACTTATTTTTGTGACATTTTTTATTAATTTTTTTGGAAATTATTAATCTTCTTTTGTGTTTCACTACATTTTAGTTCAAATAATAAAAATTTATTTTTTTAATTTTAAGTCGAATAAAAGAAACTTGGGTTTTTTATATTTTTTAAATTAAATTTTTTATCGTTTCAGATAGTTTTAAGACAAATAAACAAAACTTATTTTTGTAATTTTTTTAAAATTAATTTTACTTGCGTTCCAGAAAGTTTTAAGCTTAATAAAGATGACTTATTTTTGTGACGTTTTTGTATTAATTTTCTTTGCGTTTTAAAACGAACAAAGAAAATTTATTCTTTTGAAATTTTTTTTACAAACGTTTTAAACCAAAAAAAAAAATTATTTTTTTAAAACATTTTATTAATTCTTTTTACGTTTCAATACATTTTAAGTCAAATAAAAGAAACTTTCTTTAAATTTTTTTTGCGTTTTGGATAGTTTTAAGACGAATTAAGAAAATTTACTTTAAAAAAATTTATTAATCTTCTTTTGCCTTTCAGTACATTGTATGTCAAATAATAGAAACTTATTTTTTTGATTTTTTTAAAATTAATTTTCTTTGCGTTTCTGTACATTTTAAGACGAATGAAAGAAACTTGTATTTAAAAAAAAATTAATTAAATTTCTTAGCGTTTCAGAACGTTTTAAGACAAATAAAGAAAACTTATTTTTTTATTTCTTTTAAATTAATTTTTCTTACGTTTCAGAAAGATTTAAGTCTAATAAAGATAACCAATGTTTGTGGCATTTTTTTATTAATTTTCTTTGCGTTTCAGAACGTTTTAAAACGAACAAAGAAAACTTATTGTTTTATTAACTTTCTTTGCGTTTCAAAACACTTTAAGTCAAATAAAAGAAACTATTTTTTTGCGGTATGATATTTTTAAGATGAATAAAAAAAACTTACTTAAAAAAATTATTAATCTTCTTTTGTGTTTCAGTACATTTTAAGTCAAATAATAGAAATTTTATTTTAATTAATTTTCTTTGCTTTTCTTATTATTTTTTTATTGCGTTTTAAAACGAACAATTTTCTTATTCTTTTGAAAAATTTTTATTAACTTTCTTTGCGTTTCAAAACGTTTTAACTCGAATACAAAAATATTTTTTTGAATTATTTTATTCATTTTCTTTGCGAAACTTTTAAAATTTTTTTTTGCATTTCGGATAGTTTTAAGACGATTAAAGAAAACTTACTTTTTAATTTTATTAATCTTCTTTGTGTTTCAGTATATTTAAGGTCAAATAATAGAAACTCAAAAACTCAAAAACTCGAAAAACTCAAAAACTCAAAAACTCGAAAACTCAAAAACTCGAAAACTCGAAACTTCTTCTGCCAAGAAGAAGAACGCACGCCTTATTTAAATGGCGGTAATGTCATCACTCATCATGTTTTAGTTTAGTTTTTGATTTAGCTCTCATAACAATTATATATTTTGTTCTCTGGACAAGTGTAAAACAAATATGTTGACAACACAAATAAATTCATATCTGATCTTATTTTATGATGATCGTTACTTTCGAAAAAACAAACTATAATAATATCCTTGCTTGTCGGTTATCAATTAATCTGTCAGAGCTTGTTTAAGTCAACCAAAAGGTTGAATTTCAATGACAATAAAATGCAACAAAATTAATTTAGCAAAAATTAATTAATTAAGCATTCCTTTAAATAAGGGATGATATTAATATTTTTCATTACAAGTATTTAAAACAAAATATATACCTACGAGTTTAACAAATTGTCTATATAATAAAGAAAATCATTTATGAAATAATTCATTTTAGATATATTTATTTGGTTATCAGAAATTCCCAACTGTAATCTGTCATAATATTAGTTAGTATAACGTTACCGTCAATCCTAAATAAAAATTAATAATTTGTTTAAATTTTGTAATAATTTATGTTTGTTAATTTTTCCTACCGCAGACTAATTGGACAATAAATCATTTTATCTTCAACACTATCATCATTAAATAATTCCAATTTTGGCCCACCTGAAAAGTTAGATATTATCAAAGGAATGCCTTGTTGTCCTGGCAACAGTTTTGAAAACCATAATGGCATGGAATTGCCCAATTGCACGATTGAGCTGATTACCTATAGTAACATAAAATATTATTATTATTATTTAAAACAATAATGAAATCAAACTAACCCAAAAATCTGTTCTTTTGTATATTTCGTGAAGTTCCTTCTGGGCGGTTTTTAATCTATCGATAACATTTAATATATTACTATTTGGAACCCAGAAAGGATATATGCAATAATTATTTCCATATTTATACAACTACGGATTTTTATTGAAATTAACCATACGTTATATATTTGCTTGTCTGGGACTATAAATTAAAGTGGATTCATGTTTTGGAAAGGATTTACTAACACTGAAATAAATGGCGCTTGTTAAAACATCTTAAAATATGACGTTATATTTAGCGATTATCGATTTGATTTTTATGTAATACTCATTTGTAGGATCGGTAAATATCAATAATTTTGAATCAATTTTTTTTTTTTTTGAAGTATAGAACGTACTATATGCAATATCATATTTGTATAAGTGGGCAATATTTCTAAAATATCTTTAATTTTAGACAAAAATGTGGCATATTCGTTCTTTTTTTCACTTTTTTTGCAAAGTAAATTTGTTGAAACATTATACATACTGGCACCATCTACTAAGGAATGATGAATTCTTAATAAAATCACATATTTTCCGTCAATTTGCGTGCCTATAATTATTACGTCTAAATTTAATTTATCTTTAAGTGGCATTGGAGTGTCAGTGCATCTGTTTAAAATCTCTTGTAATTCTTTATTGGATAATTTATTTTGATCGGATTTTACTACTTTTGCGATTTCATCAATGTCCAAGTTACAATGTTGATTGTACAGGTAACCCATACAACTGTCAACAATTTTTTGTATCCAATTTGTTTTCTTTCAATTCATCTTTTAAATGATTTTTAATAACCTGTGCAAATTCATCACCAGATTTTGCCGATTTTACAAAATATAAATCTGTAAGTATTACGTCGATGTCCTTAACAATGTTATCATATTGTGACTACATATTATTCCTTCATGATTATCTTTTAATGTGTATCTCAAATAAGCTTCAATTGCGTTTTTTAATAACGAGAACATTAGTTGGACTATTAAGAAGAATGATATGGTTATAGCAGCGGCAATATTAGAAACAGTTGTATTGATCCAGCCATTTTTTATAAAGAAATATTTCTTGAGTTTTCCGATGTCATCTAAAAATATGTGTGTTTTACATATGGTCTATTGCAGCTATTCTTAAAAAAATAATTTAGTTATAAACATGCTTTATGCTTGGTTTACACTTGCAAGTTATCTATCGCTATTTGAGAGTATTTGTTTGTATAGTGTAAACACTCCGACAGAACTCTCAGCTAACATCAAAATTTGCAAAATGTATTAGCTTAGCCATTTAAATACGATATATATATATATATATATATATATATATATATTGCTTGTTCCAAGTAATTGCAGCGAGTTCTTGCATAGAACAGTTGCGTAAACAATTTTGCTAAATGGAAACGGTCTTGCAAGTTTTCTCACAAGTTTAGCTTATATAAAAGTTATTATCACTTTCAATTTAATTAAATGAATATTTGCTATTTTTTAGATCATATCACGGGTAATACAATGAGTGTATTGATGATTATCGAATTAAATTTGTTTGATTTTGAGGGAAACATTATGCTGCTTGAAGACCTAGCGCAAGTATGTTTTCCTAAAGCAATATTAACATGTAATTTGCAAATTTTACAATTTTACTCCTAAGGCACGATTAATTTGCCAGTTATCATCGCGAACGTCGAATCCGAAAATACAAATCAATTTGCTTGTCTAAGGCTGTCAAAAGCTGCACAAATAGTTCAAAAATTTCACTTACATAAAAGTAAAAATATGATGAATTACTACATTAATAAGTTGAAAATATAATGCCAAATTAATTTTATTATATATAAATTTATATAGAATTCATTTGATTAATTAATGAAAAAATAAACAAAAAAATTAACAATTGTTGAAAAATAATATATTGACTTTTCAACTTATTCATGTCAATAGTTTAAAAGTTATTATAATATGTTTTAGTTGCATGTCCTTAATATAAATTATGTCAATATAATGTTTTATAATTGCAACGACATATTTAATTTTTTAATATAAATCTTTATAGTATAATTACAATCCGGTTTGTAATTATATATAAACAGTTTATTGCGCTATTTTTTCTAATTTAATATGTTCCTTTACGAGGTCAGTGCTAAAAATCTACTTTGATTTAATAATCTAAACAAGAATTCAACCTCGTTTCTTTCTCTTTTTGAATATTAAATCAAAATAGAGAGAGAATTTTACAAATTTTCTAAGCAAATGAAATTTGTTAGGCATTAGGCTGTTTTTTTTTAAATTTCATCTCAAAAAAATTAAAACAAAATGTGATTAACATATTATTGTTTGAAAGTAGTATTAGATTTTTAAAGAAAAAACATGACATGCTTTGTGGAGTGGACAAAATAAATGCGGACCAGTATTACCTAATAGTTTCAAGTTAAAATAGTTTTTTGTCCAAATTGTTGATAAAAAAGTAATTACAATTTTTTCCAGTTAACGCATAGCACAGATTTGTCACAAATTTTATTTGTTGTGCAAGTTAATAAACCAGATTTTTGGCTACACTCAGAGTTTATTTTAAAAAAAAATATATTTAATTACTAATCAAAGTATTTTTTGTTTTTTTTTGTATCTATACTTTGAAACTATCTTTCGGGGTGTTGATAAACTTTATCACAAAAATATTACGTCAATATTTACTTTGAAGTCGTCGAGCAAAAACTTTAGGATCATATAAACGATTTGAAGGCACATTGTGCAAACATGACATATCCCATTGACTAAAATCTAGAATAGGATTATCCAATATTTTTTATGTTTGGGGCCACAATTTAGTAATGGAAAATGTTTGAGGGCTGCAGCAACCAAAATCGTATATAGTAAAACACAATACACTTAAATACTTTTTACTCAGACGTAAATAGTTATTTATACTTATCAAAAAGAACATACGAGTAAAAATAATTACTTCAAAAAACTAGTACAATACGTATATTTATCGGAAAAAATATATTTCTAAGCATAGATCATATTTGAAAAAAGTTAAATGATTATGAACAAGTTTTTCTAAGAAATACATTAAAAAAATTTCTGCTGTATGTAACTTGGTTAAATACTTTATAGTTGGATTTTTTATCTGCTGAGTAAAATGTAGTATTTTTGTTAGTATTTACCCTTACAATCAATTAGATTATTAATTAGTTATTATTTTAACAAACTATCAATATAATAAAGAAAATCCTTTATAAAATTCATTTTATCCATATTTTTTTGGTTTGCAGAAATTCCCAATTGTAATCTGTCATCATATGTGTATAGCGATACTACCAAACCTATACCAAATAGAAATTGATTATTTCTTTAATTTTTGTATCTCATTATTTATTTTTTACCGACGCCAGAATTGATTGGGCAATAAAACATTTTATCTTCAACAATATCACCATTAAATAATTCCAATTTTGGTCCACCTGGAAAACTCGTCATTGCTATAGGAAATCCTTGATTGTTTGTAAAAATTTTTATCAAATATAATGGAAACGATTCGAAAAGCTTCATAGCTGAACTACCAACCTGCAATAAATAAAAATATTATTATATATTTAAAGCAACATTCGGATTAATAAACTTGCCCAAAACTCTGTTCTTTTGTATATTTCATGAAGTTCCTGCTGGACAGATTTTAATCTATCAACATTATTTATTGTATTATCATTCGGGATCCAAAATGGATATGCGCAAAAATCATTTCCATATTCACACAATTCCTGATTTTTATATAAATTAACCATCCGTGATATATTTACTTGTCTAGGACTAAAAATAAAGGTAGCATCATCTTTTGGAAAAGACTTATTAAGGCTGAAAGTAACAGCGCTTGATACAACATCCTGGAATCTTACATTGTATTTAACCATTATGGATTTGATTTTTTTGAAATATTCATTAGTAGGATCGGTAAATATCAATAGTTTTGATTCAAATTGTTGATTTGAATCATAAATAGAATTATAAAAAACATCAACTATTGGTCGTTTTATGTAAGTTGGCCATTCTTTTGAAACATCTTTAATTTTAGACAAAAATGTGGCATATACATTTTTCTTTTCAGTTTTCTTGCAAAATAAATTTGTAGATATGTTATACAAACTGGCACCATCTACTAAGCCGTGGTGAATTCTAAAAATAATCGTATATTTTCCATCTGATTTTGTTGCAATGATCAATACGTCAAAATTAAAAGTGTTTGCAATCGGCATTAGAGAGTTACTGTGGTTGTCCATTATCGCCACCAATTCTTCACGGGATAATTCATTTTTATCAGATTTTGCCACTTTTACAATTTGATCGATATCTAACTTGCAATATTCATTGTAGATGTAGCCCATAAATTTCTTCCGAACTGTCAACAATTTTTTATAACCACCTTCTTTAAATTTTTCTTTCAAATGATTTTTAATTTCTTGTGCAAATTCATTGCCAGATTTTGTTGACTTTACAAAATATACATCGTTGATTGTTACTAAATCATTTCCTAGCATTGTCATAATATCAAGGCCGCATATAATTCCTTTATAATTATCTTTCAATGTATATTTTAAATATTCTTCAATCAAAACCTTGTATAAAGAACAAAATAATCGAACTATGAGAAGGAAAGTTACGGCTATAACAGCAGCAATCGCAGAAGCAGTTTTGTTGATCCAAACATTTTTAATAAATAAATATTTTTTAAGTTTTCCTGATGTTATCTAAAAAATATTATACGTTAATAATTAATAAATATTTTTCAGTTTTATTTTTTAATTTCTTTTTAAATTAATTATTAATTATGTAATTCGCCATTAACACGAGTGTCGATTAGAATTTTTTCCGTTTATCGTTTATCAAAAATATTTACATAAATTAATTCTATGGCAAATCTTCAAATCTTGCAATAATTTACTATGTAAATTTTAAAAGTTTTAAATATAAATTAACAGCTTATTACATAACGAGGCAACGATGTTTTTAATGGACATATGTTCTATGACAATTAACGGTCTCCAGTCAATACATTAAATATACCGATTAAGGGTGTTGTGTAGTAAAAATCCAATAGAATTTGAATTTGAATTTGCCGTCGCGGGTTGTCACGTGGAACAAAATTTGACTGGTACCAAGACAGAGTCCACCAAGAGCAAGTTCACTATATATCCACATTGGCGCTACTTTATCAGAACTGAATTTGTAGCTGCCAACATTTGTTATTGCTTGCTTATTAGTTAAAATAAACAAACATGTATATTATAATATTTTTCAAAAAGTTATTATGCACCTTGTTTATACATAATTAGTTAATTAATAATTATTTCTTTTAAATTCCTCCGTGCCACGATGGAAAATATAAATATAAAATTATTTATTAGAAAGATTTTTTTTCTAAAATACACTAAGCATACAGTGACAAAATTTCAAATCTAAAATTACCAAAGCAGCATTGAAATTGTACTTGATATAGATTAATTAAATCTGTGAACTGAATATAATATAATAAATATCATGAAAGTGTCGAATTTCTAAAAAGTAAGTAAAAATTGTATTAATGACGTTTATTAATGAATCCTTATAAAAAGTTCATTAACATTGACATTAATCGACGAAAAAATGTATTTATTCAATATTAATGTCATTTTAATTTAAATTTGCTTAAACACAAAATAAAATAAAAGTATAAAAGTAAATTTGCAAAATTTTTAAAGTCTGCCTTAAAATTATGATCGGTTCTTTCTAAAAATTTAAGGACAGGTGGGATAGTGCATAACATCATAGGGTATGCAGGAGCAACAAAAACCAGGACTGGATGACACAAGAAATCATGCTGCTGCTGGAACAACGCAGAAGGTTAAAAATCAGTAAAAACACGCCGAATATAAAGTGATGCATAAGGAAATAGGCAGGACGATCAAAATAGCCGAGGAGTCCTGCATGCAGCAAAGATGTAAGGAACTAGAGAAATTACAAGAGAAAGGCGATGTATTTAACCTACACAGAAAAATCAAACAAATAACAGGTTTACGCAAAAGGGGAAATCCGACCCACATCACAAATGACCAAAACGAAGCAATAACTAATGGCATGGATAAATGTAGATTACATTTACGGGAATACGTCAATAAGATCTTCGACGTTGCACCAACTAGCCCAACGCAGCACGACCTCACAGGGACCAGCATTCTAAAAACTGAATTAGTACAC